>JZKD02S2032893.1:251026-272196 GCA_000966675.3 Picea glauca
GGGTTATTTGCAGCAACGCCCACCTCGGCATCCGAGAGGTTCAGTTTTCTCAAGGATTTCCTCATTGTCATGGCGCCAAGGGAAGGATTTGTGAACATGTAGAGGGACCAAGTCAGGCGAACGCAGTTAAAACCCATTGCTCGGATGTTTACGGCTATCTCATCGACTGGTTTTTTGTTCAGGCCTTCTGCCACCATTATGTCGACATGTGAAGCCCAATTAACACAGGCAAGCTTTACTCTGCTGCCATTTTCATCCACTATCCATCTGGAACTTGCATATAATGGAGAACTTGTGGATTTTTGTAATGAGACTAACAACAGAAGCAAAGCCAGGGCTTTCACGCTCTGAAGAGCCATGGCTATGGGGAAATTCTGCAGGAAAAAATGAGTTGGGGAGTAGCTGCAAGTGAGCAGTAGAATAACCAATTTATATAGGTTATAGACATTGATAAGCCTGTTTATTCATCACTCTCAGTTCTCTTAGCTTCCAAGGGCAGTATCAACGTGGAGTCTATTATCATTGGAGTAAGGCAACATCACAATCATAGCAACTACAAGTCAAAGTAAGTGGGCTGTTAGGAATCGGGATATACAGGATGTAAGAGGTTCGAGAATTATGATTTTGATTTTTTTTTTAATCTAGAATTTTGATTTCTTTTCAGGGATAGAAGAGGTATTTACCAGGTAACTTGGTGTTATGATGAATTTCTTTGTTTACTGAGCAGTAACGGTGCAGCAGATTCCCTATGGGAAATTAGTATTGTTGGGACTAATTCTTTCCTGTCCACTTGAAAATAATGGTATTGAGCTTACTACTTGGGTTAGATGATGTTGATCGATTCATAGAGTTTTAATAATTTGAGTAGTTTTAAAATAGAAAATATATTTTGAAAAAACTTCAAAATGACGATGAGTAATATCTATCTAGATCAAATTTGGTTTTTAGAATGTAAGGAATTATTTGGATACAAATACAAAGAGAGATGTTTTAGATATTTTAAATTATGGATCGCCTTCTTATGATTTCTTAATTTTCTTTTATATTTTAATTTTTTATCACAACACAATTTCTCTTTAAATTTAGATGTAATATATTTTTTTAATATTATTCTTATTCTACAACATGATCTCTTCTCTGATTCTTCAACAATTTAGTCAATATTGGACATCTTTATGCCATCTCCACTTAAGTCGAAGATAGTTTTGTGAAATTTAAAGCAATTTTAAAAAACCTCTTATCTTCCATATTATTTAACTTGTGATTTAATTCCATTATATATCATAAATTATGATCATACCACAATTTATTTTTTATCTAATCTATCCAAAATTTAATTTTGACAACTTAACTAATTTTATAATTAAAAAAAAACATTCAAAAGTAATATAAAATTGAAAAACATTCTTCAAAACCTAGTTCTATCCTTACATTGTACACAAAATTTATATCACAAAAACTACAACCATACCTACAATTTTTACCATCAAATTTATAATTTGAAAAAAAAAAAAACATTTACTACCAAATTATCTTATTCGAAAGCTCTCCCATAATCTTTATGGGATCCTTGTGATACAAAGCATGAGAGAATATTAAAACTATATATCCCATCACTTACACCTCAGAACCATTTAAAAATTCTTACTTCCTTCTGTCGCCAAATCGCTGGCTAAAACAGCGTATGGGACCTGTCAAACTTGAAATGTATCAAACGCTACCGAGGGTGAAATTCATGGAATCGTCTCTGGTTTTCTTTTGTTTGTCATTTTAAAAGATTGATTAAAGATACGTGGTGTGTTCCATCAGGGTTTACTTAGTCTTTGCTCCACGGAAAGAACAACTGTCTTGATTGTTCAAAGCTGGCGTACGTTGGTATTATGAAAGATGCGTGGAAGGCTGCCAACAACTTTTATATTGTGTAGACGGTTGAAAAAGTTTATTGGTGGCCCAAATTGAAGGTGACACTGGATCACATCATCTAGTAACAAAACAAGTCCGAGTAATAGCCATTCAATGTGCGAAATTTAAAATGCAAACTCTTACAAAATGCCATCATTTACGAGAGTGACATTTTCTACCTAGATGATAACTTGAATGGTGGGTGAACTCTGGGATTTTAATTAGGCTTATTTCCCCAAGTTGAGGGTGTTCTTGTTCATTGTGGATGCCAAGTGCAAGTTATAAGAGATTTTGGCGAAATAGATGTTATGTTATTGTTGATTGTAGATGCCAAGTACAAGTTATAAGAGATTATGGTGGAATAGATGTTTCTACTATGGTGGTTGTTAAGTTAAAGAGGTGTTTTTGTAGGGGAGGGAGGCTCATAGTAGAACATTTTTAAAAAGGGGTCTTAATTGACCACATAGACTACCAAATCTATGGTACGATAATCAATTGGACTATAGTTGGGTGTGTTGTGGTTGCTAAGAGACAATGAATACCATGTTATTTTATGTCCCATAGCTCATTTCCCCTTGTTGCTCCTATAACCTTGCAAGATGTTTACTAGCCATTGTTCAATAGGGATAGCTCGAACCTGTGTACTCTAGCACCAATGATGTTGCATTGAGTCTTTTTGCTAGTATTCTAGCACCTACATTATTGCCCTACCATCTTCCCAAGCTTGGAGTCCTTCTCTCTATCGTAACATAGTTTTGGCATTGTTGTTGTTCTCCCTCGTTTGTCATTTGTCTTTCCTTGCCCATGTTTGTAGTATGCTTCATAAAATGTATAATGTAATTGTGTCAAAGGCTAGACACAATAGGAGCATCTCTACCATGTCCTTTATTGAGTTACCATCTATGTCAGTGGAGAATTCATGATTGTTTGGAATCATAGCTATGGGGAAACCAACCATGTAGAGACTAGTTGTTGCATAGGTTGTAGACACTGCTTGTTGTAGGACAACATCTTCATGGCATAATCTATCTACATCAATGGTAGGAAATTAATCTTGCAATGCTAATGAACCCTACTTGTCACTACTACATATGGGTGGAAAAAACGACATTGTACTCCGACAGTACCGATAAAATTGTTTGTACTATCGGATTTTACTTGCATTTTTTGTATTTTTTTTAAAAAGCCTCGACATTCATCGAATATCCGGTGAAATAAACTTTATCGTCGAATATCTGATGGTTGACGAGGTTAATGATCGTCGAATATATGACGATTGACCAGGTGAATGATCTATCTACCGACGTTTGACAAAGTCAATATTTTTGTTTGTTAAACAATGTCTCTCTGGTCAATAGTCGTCGGAAGTCTAATGAAAAAGTGATATATAATTTAAAAAGTTCGAAATATTAAAGACATTCGACGTTGTTGCTATACTAGCGACGGTTTGCAGAGGTTACAAGGGATATTTTTAGATCAGAATACAATTTTTTATTTTATTTTGTTAATTGCATTACAAATAGTTAAGCTACTAAGGTTTATTTTTGAAGATAATCATCGCTGAAAGTTTGGTAAGGAAAATGTCACATAACATTCCTCCAGGAGGACAAGGCCGAGATGTGATATTTGCATTGGTTGAGGCTTTGGGTGATCAAAAATGTTATTTCCCATGTAAAAAATGTAGGGGCTATAATAGAAGGAGACTTTTAATAAAAACAACTAAAAAACATTGTAGAGAGTATGGACACCTTGAAGGCGGGCATGAATATCATCCCTTGGTAAGTTATTTATTGAATGTATTTATATTGCATATTGTTTTTGTAAATGTTTGTATGTTAAATGTAGAAGAAAAATAATGTCTTCTTTTTTCTTTATGGATATATTCTATGTACACAACAAATTGAGAGTAAGTTAAGAAGAGAAGAAGTAGATTTTAATTAGAGTTTAGGGTAGGTTTAGGGGGTTTGGGTCCTAGGGGATTTAGAGGTTAAAGGGGTTTTATGGAGTAGGGATTAGAGGTTTAGGGTTAGGGATTAAGGGGTTAGGCAGGGTTTAGGGGCTTAGGGGGTAAGGGGTTATTGGTTAAGGGTTTAGGGTTGAAGGGTTTATGGGTTAGGGGTTAAGGGCTTAAGGGTTATGGGTTAAGGGATTAGGGGTTTAAGTGCTTAGGGGGAATGGGGTTAAGGTGTTAAGGATTAGAAGGATAGGGTCTGAGGGGTTAGGGGCTAGGGATTAAAGGGTTAGGGGTTAATGGTTTAGAGGTTACAGGTGGGTTAAGGGTTAGCAATTAGAGGGCTATATAATCTCTCAACCCCTTATAAACCGTGGTCTCCAAGTTGTGGGAAAGTTTCCTTTGACTTAAAATCCGTGCTCACCAAGTGAAATCAAGGAATAATATGGAAATGATGAAGGGAAAATAAGAATAGGTTGATTTTGTTGGTTGTGACTATATATCTCACAAAGTGTCTCTCTTTCTACATGTCAAGAAAATTAACATTTTTCCTATATTTTTTCAACATATTCATAAACATCTTGATAAATTGCACAAGCTTCATCATTGATTTGTTGTATTTGTTTCTCTCTCTCACCTAAGTTGATTGGTCCATATAGAATACCAACTCCTAAGTGCCCCTAACCATTGGATGGCCAATAACTTGTTAACCCCTAATCCCTTATCCATTGACCCCTTATAAACCCATAAACCATTAAGTACCCCTATCTTTAACCCCTAATTACCCCTTAAACCTTAACCCCTAATCCTTGCATCACTAATGCGTTAACCCCTAATCCCTCAGCTCTCAACCCCTTATAAATTAAACGGTGGTCTCCAAGTTGGGTCGGGGGAAGTTGTTATCCACTTAACACTTGTGGTCTCCAAGTGAAATCAAGAAAGAATATGACATAATGATGAAGGAAAAATAAGAATATGTTTTTTTTTCTAGTTGTGACTATATATCTCACAAATTCTCTCTCTTTCTACATGTCAAGAAAAGTAATATTTTTCCTATATTTTTTCAACATATTAATAAATTTTCTTTGTCTTTATCTTTTTCTTGGTTGTCTTTTTTTCCCATATTATATTTGTAAACATTTGTATCGTTTTAATATTTGTTATATACACTAATATATATTTTTTTTTAATAAAAAAGGGGATCCTGCTATAATATATTATCAAAAAACTGTATCAGAATGTACATGGTCAAGAGGTCGAGTCACCCAAAATGCTGCCGTAAACCGGAAACCAGCATAGGTACATAGCAAAAACAACTATAAACTAGTGGCACCCGTCCTACCCGGAGGAAAACAGGATAGGTGCCTAAAGTCTAAGATAACATAAAACAGTATCATAAAACAATATCATAAAACTAAAGAGCCATAGAACATGAAAAACCTAGGTGATTGGTGACATGTCGCCTTCATTTGTCTTCCACGTGGAGCCGGTCGGGATGGCGAAAGGCTGCGCACAAAGGGGACATTTTCGTCGTGCTGGAGTGCCAGAGTAAGCATCGAGAAGCATGTCCAGGCGTTGGCCCATGATGAGGGCACTATGCTCCATGTCAGACATGTGGCCTCGGAGCTCAAACACCAAGGACAGGTGCTCCTCATGGAGGGGAAAGCCATGAAGATCACCACCTTCGTCGTCGGGCGTTCTTCACTTCGCGTCATCCTGTCCTCCGCTCCATTCTTCCTTTCCCTTCGCACATCCAACATCAAACGCACCTTCCAAGTCCTGCCAAGGAACCTCTTCCACAATGCAACCATGAAAATCGGCGTCCAAACCCAGATTGTGTTTGCATTCCCCACTGCCAGACCTCACTATGTCGCATGGCACCTCCATTGTCGTTAGGTCCTCCAAATTTGGGTCCTCCTCTACAATGCAAGCCGGGTACAATTCCTCAGTGCCGCCCTCCAACTTGACGGTGTCCATACTGCTGCGTCCAATTCCCTTTTCGGCAATGGTGGAGAGCAGAGCCTTCTCCTCGGCTCAAGCCTTATTTCTTAACAGTGAAGTAGCCATGACCAGAGCACGTTCGAGTTTCTCTTTGCGCCGTCGCTGCTCCTTGCGGGCGTACTAAGCAGAGCCACGACGAGGCGTTCCTCGTTTCCTAGTCATGTTGCAGAGCGCTCTCCAGGAAGTACACACAGGCTGGGACGAGGGTGGAAGCCAATTGAGAGCACAGGCAGAAGGACTCGCATCAATACTCCATGAAAGGATGGTGAACTAGGGCGCAAGGAGCGCGAAACTACACCAGAACCTCCAAACGCGGAGCAGAGCCGAGACCGGAGCAAGAGAAAATGAATAATCAGAATGCAAATACCCATGACCGCCTTTAACATCACACTTGCTGAGCTCGTAAATGTTCGCTCGAGGGAGGAGTCCTCCCATCGCAGAGCTGCTGTTATGGCTGTCCTGCATCCTTAATGCGGGTGCTATGGTGACGGTCGCCAGCATTTAAACCTCGACTGAGTGCAAAGCCAGTTGGCACGCCTTCGCCACTTGTCACCCCATACGGGGGTTATATACACTAATATTACTTGATTTCTTGTAATTATAAAGGAACCACGCCTTAGGGAACTTCCTGTGGAGGAAGACGTGGTTGTACACGCGTATGTTCAGGAACATGGAGCAAATATTGAAGATCAAGTTAATGATTCTATGGAAGAAGATGATGATGCTAACAACACAGTTGAAGAAGATGGGACAAATATATTGATCCATGAGACATTTATTAATGCTATAATGGATGATGATGATGACCATATTGATAGTGTTTTTGATATACCTATAATTGAAAAGGAAAGTCAACCTCTTTATGAAGGCTCCAAAACAAGTCTTCTCTATGTTATATTGTTTCTGGTGAACTTTAAGGTTATGAATGGTTTGTCAAACACTTGTGTCACACAACTCTTAAGGTATGTAATATATTTTCTCACATTTAGTACATGATGATAAAGGTTTTCTTTTTTCCTATATTTTTATTGTTAGTTGATCATCTGCAAAATTTGGATGCAATATGTACAATTAATATTCTTTACATTAACCAATATTGTTTTTTTATGTTGTAGATTGTTAGGTGAATTTTTGTTACCATTGTCAAATGTTTTATGTTGCACATACCAAGATTTACATGCCATTATGAGAGATATTGGAATGGAGTATCAAGCTATTCATGCATGTCTTGATGATCATATTCTATATTATGGAGAGCATGCATCAAAAGAAGAATGTCTGAAATGTAAAATTAGTAGATATCAAACCGATCAAGTAACAAAAAAGGTGTCTCACAAAGTTCTTTGTTATATTCCCATAATTTCATGTTTGCGGTGATTGTTTAGGTGCAAAAGCATACCATAATTTATGGATTACCATGCAAAGAACATAAGTAAATATGGTGTTCTTAAAATGCCTGAATATGGATCTGCATTTAAGAAGATAGAGGAAATATGGCCACATTTTAAAGACGAACCTCGTAATATTAGGTTTTCATTGGTAGCTAACATGTCAATCCATTTGAAGACCTCGGATATACTTACTCGGTGTGGCCTATTTTTTTATCAACAATAACATTCCTCCATGGATGCCAATAAAGAGGGAGCACATAATGTTGGCAATGATTGTTCCAGGCATTTGTTTAGAATATTTTTTTTTAACATGGTAACATATCATTTGTCTTGTTTCTTTCACAATTATGTCTTATGTTTTTTTGTTTACCCATATATGTTCAATTATGTCTTATAATTATGTTTGATATTTTTTTATTTACTCATATATGTAGTAATTATGTACTATATGTTCAATCAATTAGGTAAGTACCAATTCAAATATATATATATATATATATATATATATATATATATATATATATTGAGCCTCCTATCAATGAGTTACTAGATTTATGGAAGATCATCACTATGTATGATATCTCTAGACTAGTAGGTGCGCAAAGGTAATTTAAATTCCATGTAATGCTTGTATGGACAATTCACAATGCCCCAGGCCTAACACATTTATGTTGTATGTTATAATGTTACACTGCACTTTAATAATGTTTAATTTTATGAAGTTCATATTGTTGAAATATTGTAACTGCGAATAACATTCTACTTATTATTGAGTTATTATGTTATATATCAATCCCCTTTTGTGGATTGATCATGTCGAGATTTATGTATGACCGAATCCCCTTTTTTGGATTATTCAAACCCTCATTAAATGATGCTAATTAAGAAGTCTCCCCCCCAGGCTAATTAAAGTGGTTTTAGCCACTAAGTGAAGAAGTCGACCCTGCTTGATGAAAGGACACAACCCTATCCCCCATTAGCTAGTATAAATAAGAGAGGCTAGTGCCTCATTCACTCACTCACTCAAGTCACTCATATAGTGCACAAGTTTGAAGGAAGCTGCAGCTGCCAAAAGAAGGAGAGAGAGGTGTATTGCTCAGTCTTGGATATTCTCTTGTTTTTGGTCTTTTACCTTGGCATTGTATTGGTTATCTATATTAAGGAAGTTTTTTCTGGGTTTTCTCCCCCATGAGGGTTTCCTAGGATAAATGATGTGTACCTTGTGATTGTGTTTCTTTCAGTGATCCTTATGCTATTATTGTCTAGTAAATTGAAAATAACTTAATAGAATCTCTAAAATTAACACAGTTTCAGAGCTTGATTGAATAAAGAACCTTTCACTAGGTAACCAAAAACATCACTATTGTCGTACAAGAAAATTAGGGATTTTTGTTGGAAGAGAATGTCATCCTAAAAACTATCTAGGTAAGTGCACCCTAGCCTAGAAAACTCATTAGCATCTTCAACGCACCTTTTTAGTGGCCAGAGCCTCCGGAAAGTGAAACCCTAGTTTTCGCTGGTATCAGAAAACCAGAAAACCAAGAAACCAAAATCGATACTAGAAGTGCCAGTCCATATTTGTGCATGCCCATTTTCAAGGGGTAAAATTTGGATTTTCTGAAAACAGATTGCACCAGCCTACTCACCTCATCCAAGCGCACCTCCTGGTAAGTTCATATTTAATTTCTAAGCACTTTAAATTTTTGGTCATTTTCCTAGCTCAAGGTCAAGATGTCTGGAAGCACCAAGCTTGTTGACAAGTTAGAAGGTGTGGATAACTTTCGTGCCCGGAAGTATATGATTACACTCATTCTTGAATAGAATGGCCTTGCAATATTCATCAAGGAAAATGTACCAGAACCCACAGATGATACAGCTAAAGAAAAGTACCAGAAGGATATGGTTAGGGCCAAAAGAACCATTGCAGACTCTATTAAAGATCACTTGATCCTTCAAGTATCTTATAAGAATACTCCAAAATATATTTTTTATGCCCTAACCAGAATGTATGAAGGAAGGAATATCAACCGGAAGATGAACTTGAGAACCCAACTCAAGAATACAAGGATGCAGAAAGGAGAAACCATTCATGACTACTTCTCTAGGGTTTCCCAATTAAAGGAACAACTAGAAGAAATTGGAGACAACTTAGATGAATATGAACTCATAATGGCAACTCTCAATGGTATCAAAATACCTTCAGATTCCTTCATCCAAACTATCTATGAAAGAAAGGATAAACTCCAATTTGATAGTCTTTGGGAAGAATGTGTTCAAGAAGAAGCAAAAGTAGCTAACCAAGAAGCAATTATTTTAAGGGATGAAGATCAAGCCCTAACTTCTCATGCTAAAGGAGGAAAGAGAAGGTCTCACTTCAATAAGGATATCCACCTACATAAGGAATCTCACTCCCCAAAGAGATTCAGATTCACCCATTTCCATAAAGAATCTCACCCTCCAAGGAGATTCCATAAGTTTCAGAAATGTCAAAGAAGAGAAAAATATTTCTCCTCTTATCAATGCTACCATTGTGACAAGATGGGACAAATTTCTAAGAATTTTCCTGCTAGAAGAGAAGAATACAAGACGATAAATAACAAAAGACATCATTCCCATGCCGTTGAAGAAGATGAGCCACCCACGAAGATGATTAAAGAAAATATTGAAGACTATTTTTCATTCTCTGCCCTCTCAGGATCCATGTCACCTGGGGAGGACACTTGGCTCATAGATAGTGGTGCTTCTAAGCACATGATAGGTTAGAGAGACATTCTCTCTGTTGAAACATATATATTTTTCTAAAACATTAGACTTAAAAAAAGTTTCATTTCGTTTAAATAAGGATAAATGTGCACTTGGATACTACCGTCGATAAAGTCCTCTCATTAATCCAATGGTCTAAAATCTTTTCAAGTTATGGAGCCACCCTTTTGTTAAAAATCCAAATCACTAAAGATAGCTTTCAAAGTATCAGGTTTTGGGGTTTCGCAATACTAACAGTAATACATACAAAGAACTCCAAAGTCCCGATATGCGAAGTCGCAAAATTATCAATTAATTGCGATTATTTATAAATGTTAAACATGATTAATATTAATTAATCAATCGATATTTCGCAATTCGGGAATCATAGCTTGAATTGAAATAGGTTAACTCGAGACCCGAAACCCCGAAATGGATTAAGATTAAATATAATCAATTAACCATATAAACTCGATTTATTAACAAAACAAAACACTTTTATTTTACCGTTGAGTTTATGCTGATTACGATATGAGTGATTTCAAATTTCTTTTCTGATCACGAAAATTGACCATTAATGTTATTAAATGACTAGCCTAGGGAAATGATTTCAAATAAGATCCTGCTTTAATATCCAAATATTTTTATTAAAGGAATTAAATGTATTGTTAGTGGAGGTATATGCAGGTCGAGGCATCTAAGGCAAGAAAGATTTTTTCATTTTCATTTACATTCACATTTTGGTAGAGCTTGCTTAACGAGATACTCAGTCTTGTGCATTTTCTGTGACAAATAGCGGGTTTTTAAGAACTGGTACCATGCCGCCACGAAAAGCAGCTAAAGAAACTAGTGAGAGTTCAGGCCAAAGTTCATAGGTTATCTTTGATACCTCACCCAGAAGTATAAACACAGTTAAAACCTGGTCGAATGTATTCAACATCCTACAGTATGAGCTGGTAAACTTTTCTAATGATTCAAGCGACAACGAAAAGGAATACTTATCTACTAAATACATGACTATTGATCAGTCAAAGATGCATAAGGTAGTAGCAAGGCCGAGTATTTTACTCTACAATGACATGATTAAATGGGCACTGGATCATGTCGATATCCCAACTAGAACTATATTCAATTCTCAGAAGGTAGTTGTTGGTTCATTTTGACTGGAACACATACAGGTGATGTATAAACTATCTTCAACACCAAACTTCATTTATAATGCCATTTTTCTAGTGAATTTTAACAAGGAGTGTGATCAATATGGAAAGAATCTTTCCGATTTGATCAAAGAATAGGGTTCACACCCCGAAAAGTTCAAAGCCGATTCTCATGGCATATAGTCAATCTCATCACTAGAACTGTAGTTCATGTACATAGCCATGATGATGTGTAGACTCTATGGAAAAGAGAACACAACCCATTTCTTTCTACCATGGGTACCCATTATACACACAATAGCGGAAGGATATTCTTTCGACTGGGCCAAGATATTGTTGGACAATCTGGCTAGTGAAATTACAGAATACCAGGCAAAGAAAGTGAAAGGGAAATCAACTTCATTCTTCATGTTATCTTATATTATGGACTCCATCTGTTTCATAACGCCTTTCCCACTTATGGGTTGGAGTTGGAATCCAGATAGTGTAAAATCAATTCATATTTATCATTCAAAAATCTAGGAAGACAAGGTGAAGGATTTCTTTTATGAAATCTGTAATTGGGTAGCGGTGTTGATGCACACTGCTATATTTGGTCACCCACCTCCTATAATTTTAGACATAGTTGTGGCTAACCTGGATAAAGTGGCAGACTGGTACATCGAGGAACACTTCTCTTATATCATAGTTTTTAGTTGTTCAGTTCCCCCATATGCTTTACCACAATTTTTACCAGATCGACTGGTGTGTCGCGAGGCCGCACGACAAACATTACTCGAAGACATTAACAAAGAACTCAAAGAAGTGCAGAAAAAGGTATGGCCATCTTTTCCCTTACAGATTGGTGCATTTTCTTTATTGGATTTCGGCCACTCCAAAGTGGAGGCTGCATCCCTAGAAAAAATAAAGTTGGTCAACATTGCATTCAAGAATCACGACCTGCAGAAGATCATGGGTAACCATATGGCTAGTTGCAATCTTAAAAAGTACGAACATGAAGAGTCCCCGCAGGATGAAATGTTCTGAGGAGTGAAATCTTACCCATAAGTTCTGAGCCGAGTTCGAGCTCTATCACTTGATAAAATGATTGATTTTTACAAATTCCAAAAGCACTGAAGAAGTAGTCTTCCAAAATTATTACAAGGGGAAAACCCAATGTCTCCATCTACACAACAAACTGAGACCCAAAATCCAGAAGCCTTGGAAAACTTAGAGAAATCTGAGGTCTCAACTCAGAAAGAAGATATCCCAGAGATAGAGATATTAGATAACCAGACCAAATATCAAGCATAGACATTAGCAAAGAAAGGAGAAGATAGGCCATTGTCTTCATCAGATAAATCAACTATAGATGGAACCAGAAAACAATTATCTATAGAATTCGACAACCCAATTCAGGTTGCCACGCCACTGCAGTTCACCAGAGGAAACCCTAATGCAGAGGTAATACTCATAAGAGATCTCATGCCTATCCCTATTGAAGAGATACCTCCTTCCGATTTTTTTTTAGTAAGAAAAGGAAAGTTGTGGTGAAGAAAGAAATGCACTAGAAAGAAGGTGCAACTGTAAAAAAGAACATAGTACTATTGGATGGACAAAATTTGGAAGAAGAAGACTTTGCTACAGAGGTAACAGGATCTTTGGGAGATTTTTCAATAGCTAACCTATTCTCAGTTGATAATCTGAAAGAAAACTTGAAGCAGAAGAATCAGGTGATAAGTTAGTTGCAAAATCAAATAAAGACTACATAAAAGAATGTCATAGATGAAGTCAATAAAGGGCTTGAACAAGCTAGAGCTAGTGATAAACAATAAATCCAACTGCTCAAGCCCAGTCTTGATGAGATGCATAAGAATATGCAAGTGAGTTGAAGACGGACTATCCAACAAGATGAGTTCATAAAACAATTACAAGACAAGTTTAGTTCCACTGAGAAAATGGTTATGGGTATAACATTGTTTCAAGCTCAAGCATTGGAAGTGCTAAAGAAACTGGAAATAGCACAACAAAGTATTTTTTCTAAGGTAGAAATAATTCAAAATCATTTTCGGGAAGTAAACCAATCATTGGACAATATTAGTTTTAGAGAAAACGAGGCTACTACAACCCAAATCACTTTTCAAGAAGCGGTCGTGTCATCGGCTAGAGAATAAATATCTGTAACTTCCATATTAATTGTTGTAGAATAGGTCATAGGTGATATAATATTAAATACATGGGAGGCCAATATAGCCGAGAGTAAAAGAAAGGCCAAGGAAATAAAAGAGGATCGTGAATAGGTTTTCCATTTGCTTAGTAAAGAATCACTAGGCCTCGGAAAGGATGATGGTTCTAAAATACTAGGACAAATCAATATTGTAAAGCATCAACTTGACATCAAAGAAAACTTAGAGGAAGCTCAAGATGAAATTTCAGAACTAAAGCAGGTTGACATCGCTCAAATAGATAGATGGATGGTAAAGCCAAATTTATAGCTACAATCAATGATTTCTGAAGATAAAAGGATAGAAGACAGGTTCCCGCAATTACAAAAGAAGTTGTATCGTTTTAGGCAAAAGATGTGATAGAACCTTCTGGACTAGTAGTACAATTTCTTAGCAAGTGTGTGGAATATATTGAGTGAGGAAAAGGGAGTACTTCAAAGAATCAATGAAGTAACATGTACATATTTGTTTCTACCAGTATGAGAAAAAGATAGAGAAAAAAACCAATGAAACGATTCAGGTTTTCATTTTGTAACCATTATTATCTAGGAATAACAAGAATTCAAACTGCATAGGGTTGAGAACCTCTTGTATAAACATATTTTCAAAAGACTATAGAAAGTTTGGATGTTTTCCATATGTAGTTGAGAAAGCTCTCCTCATTGAGGATTAATACAAATACAGATCAAAGATTCCACATTTTGTTCATTTGAGTTATGTGTTCTTTTGTCTTTTCATATTCTAGTATCTTTTTATATATCTCCTTGATGAATGATTGATCGCAATTTAGTACAACATCTAATGTGGTTACATTTCATTTAGTAATTTAATAGCGAACAATGTTTACTTTGTTTTTACTATTAGTAAATACGAGACCTGTGAGTTAATTAGATTGCTACATTTTATGCTTCATTTAAGGTTATATCATCTATTTTCTTCTCCTGTAATGAAGTAAGATTCTGCTGTAATAGATGACTTTCTTTTTCTAACATATTTATGTTTTTCTCTCATTCCACCCAATGCTTTTAATTTTAACTCAGACACAAAAGGCGACCTTTGAGTTGTTATGCTGTTAATTCATTTGTAGGAATTTTTCTCACATAACAGAGGTAGAAAACAAAAACACTAAAACCTCCTTTATTTTTGGATTCCTTGACATTATACTTTGAAGCCTTAAGTATAAACTCAGGAACAACATCTTTTTGGTGCCATTGCCGGGGACGGAGAAACAAAGTTATTTTTCCCTGGGAGAATGACATTGGTAAGTTTCTTTCTTTGATAGTGAACAAAGATTGAATACATTATAAGGCTAATTTTTATCTTTCACTTGGCGACTCCACAACTAATAAACTGGCATTCATTCGAATAAATAACAGAAATAATCCAGACGGTAAGCAAATTTCGCCTGTATCTGACCCTGAAAAACTTTTGAAACCAAGAAGATATCTTAAAAAGACTACTGCATCAACAAGTAAAGTTTGTCAACCCAAATATGATACTAGGGTTTTATTTGAGTAGTTAACTCCGTAAGAAGATTTTACTCAAGTCTTTTATGAAGAAACATTTACTGTTAGAATCGAAACTGAAACCCTAAAACCCAAGTTGGTTTTACCCAAGATTAAATCTGAGACTGTTCCAACTGTCGCCTTTACCAATAAAGGTAAAAAATCTATCTCAATACCCGCTTCAATTGATATTTCATCAGTTCCTAAAGTCAAGCTTCCAACCTCTCTAATTTTTGAAGAATGCATCTTATACTCTGACTTGACTCTTGTTGGTTCTCCTGTTTATACATCCTGTAAATCTGAAGAACCTAGCCCTCATTTCCCTTTTCTCTCTTTTTCAGATTTTCTACCTCCTGAACCTTTTCTTCTTAATCCTGAAGGGGACGAAAGGTCACTACACATTCTTGAAAAGCCTTCCCATAATCCCAAAGTTTCATCTCTTAAATTATCAATGGCTGCCGCCGGAGTAGGTGGTGTTAGAGGTGTTTCCGGAGGTGTTGGACATGGTGCTGGAGGAGGAGTAGGAGGTGTTCAAGGATTGCCCCTGCCTCCTAGAATTTTTTCTAAAGTAGCTACTAGGTATGCTCCTTTGGTCCTCCTAGTTCCCCTCCATGATTTACCTGAAAACTATATGAAAAACCTGCCAAAGTTCACCGGAGAGAGAGACCTAACCACAACTGAGCACATAAATTTCTTTGATCAATTCACTGATATCCTTGGCATTGAACACAAGGATGTTTATTCTAGGCTTCTACTTCAAACCTTCGAAGGACAAGTAAGAAACTAGTTTCGAGGACTACCAGCATATTCCATAGGATCATATGATGAGTTAGAAAGTTCCTTTATCAGACAATGGGGAAAAAGAAAAGATCACATTTATTATCTAACCGAGTTTGGATCTTTAAGGAAGAAAAATTCAGAAACAGTTCTTGAGTTTACTCAAAGATTTAATAAATTGTATGATAAGATTCCAGCTGAGGTTAAACCTTCCCAACCTGCAGTGAAAGTAACTTTTGCTGGGGCTTTTGATCTTGATTTTTCTCTGTTGTTGAGGGAAAGAAGCTCTATCGACCTCACTAAAATGTAGAATGATGTTGTGGAAATTGAGTCAAATACAATGATATCAAGCAAGTTAAAAGCTAAATTTGAACCAGGAAATAAAGAAATCAGATGATACAGAGAACAAGCAAGACCCTCTGAATTTGGGAGGTCCTCGAAAGATAAGATGGATGACATGGAAAAAATAATCAAAGAATTGTCAAATAAAATCTCGAAAATGGAATTGGACCATTCTAAGAATGATCAGTTCCCTATAAAATATTTCAGAAGAAATCCTAATCCTCAAATCCAACAAAGACAGATCAAGAATGAAGATCAAAATATTCAGGCCCCCTTTAAGAACGAAAATTTTATAGGAGGAGAGGACCTGCGAAACTTAGAGGAGTTAAAAGAAGATATGAATAATCTTGGTGATGATTGCCAAGAACCTTTTTTGACAAAACAAGATTATGAAAAGTCTCTAAATATATAATATTGGTCTAATCAAGATGAAAGAATAAATAATACATAAGAATGTGCTTATCAAGGAATCACCGATAATATAATGGCCAAACTTCAGCAAAAGTATAATCTGAGGCCTAGAGATAGAAATATCATAACTACTCAACCAAAGAAAATTATGTCAAAGAGCAAAGATAATGAGACAACTTTACCATTAGCTGAGACACGAAATGTCAAAACAAAAGTAGTCGGAACCCAGAATGTAAAAACAAACCTGGCTGAAACAAAGGCAACACAAACTGATAAATAAAAAAAAAAGAGATAGAAATCCAAACCAGGGAAGTCGATAAGACAACGAGAAATTTCAATTTAGAGAATGAGATAAATAAGATCAAGATCCCTGTACCTCTAGTTGAATTAGAAAAAATACCTACCTACAGAAAACAAATTGCTAAAATGATAAATTTTTCGGATACTGAAAGTTAGGCCAATGTCATAAATTTAGAAGATGATAAACCAAATAGAATTTTTGGTCCACATTTTGAAGGTGCCAGAGATATTTTCGCTCCTTTTTGCATTACCCTAAATGTGCATGATCATCTTCTTCATAATTATATGTTGGATTCTAGAGCTTCCCATAATGTGACGCCCAAAGGTATTATGGATAGGCTTGGTCTCGAAATTACTCAACCATACAGAGATTTAAATTCTTTTGGTTCGAGAAAAGTTAAATGTGTAAGCATGATTAAAGATTTAGTGGTTAATCTTGCAGAAATTCCTGTAAAAAGTTTTCTGATGGATGTGGTTGTTGTTGATATACCTCCAAATTATGGCATGTTGTTATCCAGGTCTTGGGGTGCCAAACTGGGAGGATCCCTTCAACTTGACATGACATACGCTACAATCTTGTTCTTTGGTGGATAGTTTACCCGCTTGTACAGAGAGACAAGGTTGACATATACAATAAGTGATCCGTTGAATCCGAATAATTATCCTGTTTATTTCATAGATCAAGATTTAGGAAATTATATTTTATCCATTGATGATGATTTAGAGGATTGTATAGAAGAA
The DNA here is from genome assembly GCA_000966675.3 of Picea glauca. Taxonomy (NCBI): domain Eukaryota; kingdom Viridiplantae; phylum Streptophyta; class Pinopsida; order Pinales; family Pinaceae; genus Picea; species Picea glauca. The sequence continues at coordinate 268,451 of JZKD02S2032893.1, forward strand.
ATTTGTACAGAAAAATAAAAAATAGAAAAAACAAATAAATATGTATATAGTACTAGAGTTTGGAAAATGTATTTCGATTGTGCTTCGTCTTTGTGAAGGAGCAGGAGCTAGAGTTCTGTTTGTGGCACCTGGATATGAGTTTATTATCCCTTTTTCTTACAGGTTATAGTGGGGCATTGATTATACTAATAATGTATGTGAATATGAAGCCTTGGTCTTAGGATTAGAGGCTACTAGGAAGTTAAAAATTAAAAACTTGGAAGTCTATGGTGATGCAGAATTAATTATAAAACAAATAAATCGTCGGTATCAGGATAAACACCCAAGGTTAAGGTCTTATAGAAATTGTTCCTGGGATCTAACTGAATTTTTTTTCTCATCAGTTAATGTTCACTACATCCCCAGAACAGAAAATCAACAGGCAAATTCATTGGCCAAAGAAGCCTCAACGTTTGTACCTCCTACGGACTTCAAACTAAAATATCATATAGAAATGAGGCATACACCCTCAATTCCAAACAATGTACAACACTGGCAGGTTTCTAAAGATGATGAACAAATTAGACAATTTTTAGAGATGGTGGATGAGTTTGTCGAAACACATATTGATAAGGAAAATCGGAATGACACTGTTTGGATTATGCAGAAAAGAGAAGATCCTCAGGAGTTTCAAGATAAAATCACTAACCATCGCATGTTGTTATTTAAAAATAATCATATCCCTAAAGGTTTTATTCCCTTGGAGAGATTATTTAATCATGATGATATTCCCTTGAAATCTACTTTACAACCTCAGCCTGAAGAAGATGAAGACTATGGTATAGTCACTAAGGAAACTTTGAGGCTGGTTAAAAGATCCAAATATCTGCCTCCTGAAATAAAAAGAAAATATGTTGAGCTACTCAAGAAGTATAAGGACATTTTTTCTTAGTCCTATGATGAATTAAGAACTTATGATACCACCATAATCGGACAAAATATTCCTCTAAATAAAGGTGTTAAATCATTCAAGAAGAAGCTCAGACAGATAAATCCTATTCTACTGCCTATGATAGAGAAAGAGGTAAAGAAGCTTCTGGATGCCAAGATCATTGTCCCACTCAGATACTCTGAATGGGTAGCTAATTTAGTTCCCGTCAGAAAGAAAAATGGTGAGATCAGACTATGTGTTGACTTCAAAAATTTAAATATATCATCACTCAAAAATAATTATCCATTGCCTAAAATGGATCATGTATTAGAAAAGGTGGTAGGAGCAAATATAATTTCTATGATTGATGGATTTTCAGGCTATAATCAAATTGCAGTTCATGAAGATGACAAAGAGAAAACCGCATTCACTACCCCATGGGGTACTTTTATGTATGATAAAATTCCATTCGGTTTAATGAACGCAGGAGCCACTTTCCAATGAGTTATGGACATTGCTTTTGTTGGCAAAAGAGATAAGTTCATTGTCATTTATATTGATGATCTAACTATTTTTTCTAAATCTGATGCAAAGCACATGTTGCACCTTAAATAGACGTTTGAGAAATGTCGGAAATTTGGTTTGTCTCTGAATCCCAAGAAATCTCATTTTGCAATGCAAGAAGGTAAACTCTTGGGCCATATAGTATCAAAAAATGGAATTAAAATTAATCCAAATAGGGTCGAAGCTATATATACTATTAATATTCCTAGAAATAGAAAGGAGATCCAGTCTTTTTTAGGAAAAAATAATTTTTTAAGAAGATTTATCCCAAACTTCGCCGAAATTGTAAAATTGATTACATATATTCTCAAGAAAGACAACGAGGTCAAGTGGACAAGCGAGGCCAAGGCGTCATTTGAACATATTAAGAAGGTCATAGTGAAGCAGTGGTACTGGAAAGCCCATATTATATGAAAGAATTCTTGATTTTTTTATTCTCCTCCGAACATGCTATTGCAGCCGTACTGTTACAAAAGAATGATGAGGGTTTTGAGCAACCTATTGCATTTTTAGTAAAAGTCTGAGAGATGTTGAACTAAAGTATGATATATTGGAAAAGCAAGCTTATGCAATGGTGAAGGCCCTAAATGATTTCATTTAAAATAATTACATATGTACCCACTAGTTCTGTTATATATATATTGGTTCAACCCAATAGCGATGGAAGAAGGGGTTGATGGCTTGCTAAAATTCAGGAGTTTGACCTGGAAGTAAAACCGACCAAACTTGTAAAAGGTCAGTGTTTGGCTAAGCTATTAGCTGAATCAAATTTTAAAGCACTTGGAATAAACCATCTGCAAGATTATGAGGGATTTTTAGATATAAATGAATTTGGTGTTATTGTACTTGAAACCAAAATTTCAGAAAAAATCTCTTCTTCATCTTGGTATAGTGACATTGTTTCATATCTTTTGACTCTTCAATGCCTCAACGACCTAAATACATATAAAGCTAGAACATTGAAGTTACATGTAGTAAAATATTGAATTGTAGATGGTCAACTATATTGGAAGGATCCTCTCGGTTTCTTATTGAGCTATTTAGTAGAATCCGAAACAGAGAAAGTTATAAATGAATTTCACGAAGGAGTGTGTGAAGGACATCACGCATGGAGAGAAACGGCCTACAGAATCCTAATATCTAGATATTATTGGTGGAAATTATATTCAATGATGTTAATGCTAAGGTTAGAGCTTGTAATCCCTATCAATTGTTCACAAACAAACAAAATATTCTTGCACTTCGTTTGGTTCCAGTGAAAGCTGAAGCCTCGTTTCAACAATGGGGCCTTGATTTTATCGGAGAAATAAATATTCATTCTAGTGCTCAACATAAGTGGATTTTGAATTCTACCGATTATTTGACTAAATGGGTAGAAGCCATCCCTACGTGAAACACAACAAACACAGTGGTGATCAGTTTCTTGGAAGAGAACATTCTATCAAGATTTGGTTGTTCTAGGAAGATAGTTATTGATAATGCTCAAGCATTCAAATCCATGGCCATGATAAGTTTTTTTCAAAAGTACAACATTGTATTAGGACATTCTATGACTTACAATCCACATGGTAATGGATTAGCTGAGTCATCAAACAAGAGCTTGATAACCATAATTAAAAAAATGTTGACCAAAAATAAGAAAGCATGGCAAACACATTTGAAATATGCTTTATGGGCTAACATAATAGGCACAAAAAGATCCATCGGAATGTCCCCATTCCAGATGGTATATGGTACTAACGTTGTTTTACCCATAAATCTTGCACTCCCTGTAATGAAACTCTGGAAAGACTCAACAGAAGAGCTAAATGACATCACCAGAAGAATAAATCAAATGATTGAAGTTCAACAAAATAGGGTTGAAGTAGATGAAAAACTACAGAAGTATCAAGATAACATGAAAGCCATGTTTGACGAGAAAGCTAAAGATATGGAATTTCTCCCTGGTGATTTGGTTTTAAAGTGGGAAGCCAGAAAAGAAGATGCGGGGAAGCACAGTAAGTTTGATTAGATCTGGTGTGGACCATATAAAATTTTAGCCTATGAAGCAAATAATGCATTTTTGTTAGAAAATCTTGACGGAAATATTCTTAATGCCCCTATCAATGGGAATTACCTCAAGCATTTCATGCAGTAATACAGTTCCAAACTCTCATTGTACATATAGGTTTGGTTTTCACTTTTTGTTATAATTTTCGTCCTTTTGGTAAGTTTTTATTTTCACTATAAATAGAAATAGGTTAGTTGATTTCATTTTAATATATATATATAT
>JZKD02S2032893.1:272245-285613 GCA_000966675.3 Picea glauca
AAAGAGTTCTTGACATTTTTCATGATTCATCTCATTGCAGGATACAGGTTGATAACAAAAACACAATCTCTAGTAGGAATCAATACTCGCATTGAAGTTCTCTCGAAACAGGTGATAAAATAATGGTTTGCTTGGGCGAAAATATAAAGAAACTCTGAGGTATGAACTTCTGACCTGGCGACCCAAGTTAAAATTTTCAAGAGGATATTAATGAAGATGTCAGAAGTTTCATTTGCACTAATATCGTCACTTGATTTACAGTCAGAGGGTTACAAAATTACAACATAATTTTCAAGAACTCCAAAGTACCGATATGTGAAGTCACGGAATTATCAATTAATCGTGATTATTTATAAATGTTAAAAATGATTAATATTAATTAATCAATCATGATTTTGTGATTTGGGAATCATAGCTTGAATTGAAATAGGTTAAACTGGGACTCGAAACCCCCAAATGGATTAAGGTTAAATATAATCAATTAACTGTATAAACTCAATTTATTAACAAAATAAAAAACTTTTATATTACCGTTGAGTTTATGTTGATTGCGATACGAGTGATTTCAAATTTCTTTTCCGATCACAAAAATTGACCATTAATGTTATTAAATGACCAGCCCAGGGAAATGATTTCAAATAAGATCTTTCTTTAATACCCAAATCGTTTTATTAAAGGAATTAAACGTATTTTCAGTGGAGGTATATGTAGGTTGAGGCGTCTAAGGAAAGAAATATTTTTTTCATTTTCAATTACATTCATGTTTTGGTAGATCTTGCTTAATGAGATACTCAGTCCTGTGCGTTTTCTGTGACAAATAACAGGTTTTTAATAACTGCTACCATGCCGCCATGAAAAGCACTTAAAGCAACTAGTGAGAGTTCAGGCCAGAGTTCAGAGGTTATCTCTGACACCTCACCTAGAAGTATAAACATAGTTAAAACCTAGATGAATGTATTCAACATCCTACAGTACGAGTTGGTAAACTCCCTTGATGATTCAAGCGACAATGAAAAGGAAGACGTATCTACTAAATACAAGACTATTGCTCAGTCATAGATGCATAAGGTAGAAACAATTTCAAGTCTTTTACCCTACAATGACATGATTAAATGGGCACTGGATCATGTCGATATCCCAACTAGAACTATATTCAATTCTCAGAAGGTTGTTGTTGGGTCATTTCAGTTGGAACACATATAGGTGATATATAAACTGTCTTCAACACCAAACTTCATTTATAATGCTAGTTTTATAGTGAATATTAACAAGGAGCATGATCAATATGGAAAGAGTTTTTTCTGAGTTGATCAAGGATTGGTGTTCATGCCCCAAAAAGTTCAGAGCCAATTTTCATGGCATATACTCAATCTCATTGCTAGAACCACAGTTCATGTACATAGCCATGATGATGTGCAGACTCTATGGAAAAGAGAATACAACCCATTTCTTTCTACCATGGGTACCCATTATTCAAACAATAGTGGAAGGATATTCTTTTGACTGGGCCAAGATATTGTCAGACATTTTGGCTAGTGAAATTATAGAATACCAGGCAAAGAAAGCCAAAGGTCGACCAACTTCATTCTTCATGTCAGCTTATATTATGGACACCATCTATTTCATGACGCCTTTCCCATTGATGGGTTGGAGATGGACTCCAGATAGTGCAAAACCAATTCATATTTATCATTCAAAACTATGGGAAGACAAGGCGAAGTATTTCTTTTATGAAATTTGTAATTGGGTAGCAGTGTTTATGCACACTTCTATATTTGGTCACCCACCTCCTATAATTTCAGACACAGTTGTGGCTAACTTGGATAAAGTGGAAGATTGGTACGTTGAGGAACACTTCTCTTATATCAGAGTTTTAGGTGGTTCAGTTCCCCCATATGCTTTACCACAATTTTTACTAGACCGACTGATGTGCCGCGAGGTCACATGACAAACAGTACTCGACAAGATTACAAAAGAAATCAAAGCAGTGAAGAAAAATGTATGGCCATATTTTCCCTTACGGATTGGTGCATTTTCTTTATTGGATTTCGGCCACTCCAAAGTGGAGGTTGTGGCCCTATAAGAAATAAAGATGGTTAACATTGAATTCAAGAAGCACGACCCACAAAAGTTTGTGGGTAACTGTTACCCATAATTTTGGTTGTCATGATGATGTATTGATTATGATGCACTCAAGCTCTTCATTAGAAATTTCTCCTGAGAAAAGTTACTTTCTTCTCTTACCAAAAATATCTTTTTTGATGAAGGTTCACAGGCTACCAATGCATTTTCCTGCGAGAATGTATGATTCTCGCAGGCTACCTTAAGCTAGGGTGCGAGAATTTCACACTGTGTCTAACTACTAGGGTGCGAACCCTTTCTAAAGAAGAGAAAAAGAAGAATTCTAGAAGCTTCTAGAAGGGAATCTTCTAGAAGGGAATCTTCTAGAAGGATGAGATGGCATTCGAATGGTTATCTAAGTACTGGCTTTCCTGATATTTTGGGATCATTCCTATCCAAGTAACTAATTCATTCTCTCTTATATATTGAGGGGATTCTAATGGAAGAGGTTAGCAAGAAAACAAGCAAGAGAGACATTGGAGAATTAGTGATTGTGTGAAGGACTGAAGCTACAACAGCTAAGGAACTCCAGTAAGTTTATCAAAGGTGGTTGATATTCTTCATGCAAATGAGAAAGTGTGTGTGTCAGAGCTAAGGGTCATCAAAAGGAGGCTTGCAACATCAAGGCTCAGGTTGTAAGTTTTACTTTCTATCAATATAATACAATAATTTGTCCCTTTCCCATAAAGTTAATCACACTTTATTGTATAACTCCTTGATCATATACATTGATTAGTTATAGAATAGAATGTGATTTCTTCACTTCAATTGGTTTGTATTGTCTTGAACTTGACTGTATGAGAGCATTGGAGCGAAGCAGGAACAACAAAGACCCAAGGAAGCAATTATAAGGTATGTTATTTAATCGCGGCTCTTAGTATATTCAATAGTTAAAATCTAGGGAAAGAGTATCATTCTGTCCTGTTTTGTTCTAGATCCAGGTGGATCTAGGGAGATCGGTTTGTGTCCGCACTTACGGATTTATCCAATAACAAAATTGGCAACTCCACTGGGGAAAGATCCCTTTTTCTTTGTGGCCTTTTGCATTTTTTTGTGTCCATTTTCTCTAGTTTCATTTTTCTCCTGTCTTATTCATCTCTGAGTCTTCAGGATATCCTGATAGACCTTCTGAGTCTAGAAGTCTTTTTGAATTTTGCTTCAATTTTGCTTCAATTTTTGTTATGTTCAGGAGTTTTCGCACTGCAATCCATTGCAGCCTGCGAGAATTTGGAGGGTTCACACCTTGTGTTGTTCCAGAGTCTGTACTTAAGGCTTAAAAGTACAATGTCAAGGCATCCGAAAGTATGATAAAGGTTGATAAAGGATTACACTAACCTTCGGTATAGGAAACTAATGAAGATTTCTAAGTTCTTGTTGTCTAGCTTCCAACTGTTCCTGGGTGGTAATATCTTGCTCAATGGCTGCCCATGAACGTTCAAGTTCTTCCCGGGTGTTAGCAGTTCTAAGCATTATATCAAAAATATTTAGAGTGATATGTGTTTGATTAGATAGTACGGGTCCAATGTTTGGTTGAGTTGCTGTAGGAACGGTCATTGAGTAACTTTACCAGTAAGAAATATTTAAAAAGAGATTTCAACGCTGTTTCAATTCGGTCGAAAATAAAGAGAAATTTTTGCATGAAGAACAAAATAGGGATGCAAACTAAAGGCCCTTTCCCGTAACTGTATTATTTTTTGGTAAAAATATGTGGGGGTGAGGGAAGAACATTTAGCTGTAGATAACGTACGGTTACTGTCAATAGAAAACTCACATATACACAGAAGAAGAAACTAGTATAGAAATAATTGACATAGTGTAAATAAATATATAATTCTGTAAATGCAAATTGGTCTTACACCCGCTGATAGCTGGTGAAGAGGAAAGACAAGAAACAATTACATAAAAAATGAAATCCCTTCACTATAGTAGTGGTCGTACTAAAGTATAGCGATACACATCAATTATGAAAAATGAAATGAAATGAAACAAGAAACATAACGAAACAAACTTGTAACACAGTCGTGATAGAATCGGGAATCTTCAAATTTTCTAGTATTAACTTCTTGAATTCAAAAACTCTATTACAATCGCTACCAAAAAAGTCCAACCTCTGTTCTTCTTTTGGTCATCTATTTATACAAAATTTTTCTCCTCTTTAGAAACATCAATGGTTTCATAAATGTTGTTACAAACGAGAGGAGCGAAATCATTCTACCTCTCATACTCTATTTTCAAAAAGTGCCAGGTGATTGTCTTCGCGGGATTCAGTGCATACGATACATCTGTCCATAGACTGGATACAAGTTGTGAAGGTTCCGCTTGGCAGCTATGAGGAGCGAAATCACTCCATCTCTCCTACTCTATTTTCAAAAGGTTCCAGGTGCTTGTCGTTGCGTGGATTCGGTGCATATGATACATTTGTCCACAAACTGGGATACAAGCTGTGAAGGCTCCGCTTGATAGCTGGCCTCGGTGAAATAGCACTCTTGGGCCAACTGTGGAAGTTTATAACCTATTTGTGCATCAATGATGTCAAGAGTGCTGAGTTGTGCGCTAGGTTGAATCAAATATTTATCAACTTGAGCCATGTCTACCCTATCCATCTTAGAGATATCCGCCGAATCTCTTTCATTCTTCTCCTTTAGATCGAGGGAGATCTGATCTACATTCATTTGCCTTAGAGTCTCTGAGTCACCTCCATTCTCCACTCCTAGCAGCTCACCATCTATGGCATTGAAAGCTTCTTGTAATGAATTGGTTACTTTTTGAGCCTGTTCCTTGCTTAAGGTAATATTATGTTCCCAATCCTTTAACATAATATTACCTCTTGTTTGTTCAACGATGGTGAGTCCTGGAGAATTTGTCGAAAACTTGTTGTTGGTAGCTATCACCGCCTCTTGAAAAGCGACTCGAGCAGCCTCTGCATTCCTTTCTATGACAGTCAGATTTTCTGAAATATGATGCATTAACAAGCAATCTTCTTGGATCACCCCCACTTTGTCTAATAGACTTTGTTGTACATAAGAGATCTTGCCCCTGATATCAATCGCTCGGGATTTAAACCCCTCGACGTCAATCATTTTGCTTTCAACAACCTCTACTTGAGCCTGTAGCTCTGTGATCATATTCCTCTGCTGACCAGCCTGCACTCGACCTTCTCGGATCACCGAATGTGCTTGTTTTAGCTTGAATTTGAGCGTTTCTATCTCATTTTTATCAACCAATCTAGCCTGTTCCATCTCTATGTTGGCCTGGCCCTTGGCATTTTTTGTGGCTGTAGCCAACCTAGTCTCAAGGGTCCTGATGAGGCGATTCTTTCTTTTTAATTGGTGATTCATCTGCCCAACCGAGAATTGATTTGCCAAAGCGTAGGCACCCAGTGTTCCAGCGATTTCAGTAGCAAGTTGGTCACTTTTCTTGCTCTTGCCATCTGTCATGATTTTGTATTTTTTAACAGTGGACTCTCCCTCTTGATAAAATTCTCACTTTACTACAACTTTTCTCTTTTTGTCAAAAAAGAACTCAGTAGGAGGGAGTTCCTCTGCCCTTATAGGCCTCAGTTCTTCACCAAATATCCATCCCTCGCTAACATCTCCCTGTGCCGAATGCAAGGGTGTGACAGAGGAGATGGGTTTTCCTATTTGCTTTGTTGATTCTTTTGGAGTATTGACAGGGTTCTGTTCTTTTGGAGTATTTGGGGCTTCTTTTTCAGTCTCTACTATCTGCTTTCTCAGTGGGTCTGGAATTTTTCCTTCAGCCTCCAAATTCGGTTTTCTTGGAGGGTCTGGAGTGTTTTCCTCAACCTCCGAACTATCTTTGCTTGGTGGGTCTGGAGTCTTTCTCTCCGCCTCTGAAATCTGTTTTCTTGGAGGATCTGGAGTCTTTTCTTTTGTTTCGAGATTACTCGTTTGCTCCTCTTACGGTTGTTGTCTATGGATAGATATTACCTCTGTAGAATCTTCAGCATTTTTATCTTTCGTCTCGGCAATGGCCAAACCTCCCAACACAGTGGGAAGACATCTTCTCCTATGCTCTTGGAATCTCAACACAGCTGTTGCGTCTTCGGGTGCTAGTGATTGGATCCGGGCTAACACCTCTTCATAAGATTTTGCTCCTCGGAAAATGTCATCCGAGGGGGAATTCTCATGTTCGAATCTATTAAGCCCAACATAAGCCAGATGATTTATCACAACTTTATGTGGATCATGTTTCTTAATCTCAATGGAGGCCAACTTTAGGTCCTCCAGGGCAGCAGCCTCAGCTTTGGCATGCCCAAAATCTAATAAAGAATATGAATTCATTCGAATGGGAAAAGAAGGCTATAACTTCTTTGAATATCCCTTGATTTCCTTTCTTACGCCCCCGATTACAGTTTTCCATGCAACTTCACGACAAGCTAGTTTATCGGGAATGAAAAAAGGTAGCGCATGAGGGGGAACAAAAGCCCCGAAAACTCTGATGTATGAGAACTTTGCTTCTATATACCAATCTGTGATGCCACTCAGACCTGTTGAAATGTTATCCGATATGCGAGGTGGAGGGTGACCAAAAATATTGATGTGCAGGGGCACCATCACCCAATTGAAAATCTCATATGGGAGCTTTCCAGCTTTATTTTCCCATAATTTATCATGGTATTTCTGCACTGGTTTTTCTTGGGTTGGATTCCAAGCCCAATTCATCAAGGGGAAAGGCGTCATGGAACATATTGCATCCATGATATATGCCGACATGTAAAATGATGAGATTTTCCCACCTGCCTTTTTCTCCCGATACTCTATGACCTTGTTGGCCAAGCTATCTGAGAGCATTTTTGCCCAATTGAAAGAGCAACCTTCAGCAACCCGAAATACGAGAGGCACCCAAGAGACATAGAAATGCGAGGTGTCTTCTCAACCGAACAGATGACATGTCATCATGGCCACATACTTGTATTGTGGCTCTAGCGAAGCAATTGAATACACACCCTTGTCATTCTCTCTGAATGTCGCGGAGTGTGAAACCCAATCCTTTATCAAACCTGGCATAGTTTTGTCATATTCTGTGCACTCCTTCTTTTTGAATTCTTCCAAGAAATCCGCATTGTATGTATATTCAGATGTGGAAGGCAGCTTATACATGCTTTGTAAATTCTCGGGCCGGAAAGTTCCGATAGTCACTCACTGACTATTCATAATTGTTCTAGTAGGCATGTCCACGTGATCCAAAGCCCAACGAATCATGTCATAGTAAGGAAGCAACCGGGGACTGGTTGCTATTCTGTGCATCCCTGACTGGAAAACTATCTTATACTTGGTGTGTAAATCGTCTCTTTCATTGTCGTCAGAATCATCTGAGTAATCAACTAATTCTGCCTGCAGAACATTGAATACATGCGACCAGTCGGGAATTGATTCGATACTTCGGGGTGAAGTATCGGAGACATTGTCTAAGCCCTGGCTTGTAACTTCGACATTTTTCTTCGTTTCTTTCCGCGGAGCCATGACTGTTGCTTGCTTTTTCGCTCTTCTGTGGTAAACCTGCGTATACATGCAGAAGTTAATTTACTTCGAAAATGATGAGTTCTACTTGCTTATGAAAAAAAATTTCATCATAACAAAATGAGACTCTCGTATATATTTGAAACTTCTGTAATCTGCGTAATAATTCTATCCAATCACAATTAACAACAAATTGATTGCGTAAAAAATCTGATCTTCTTTATTCGTAGATTTACCCTAATTATCCATTAATGTCATCAATGTTTGGCGTCATGCCAGTCAGTCAGAGTATGAAAAGAAAAAATTTATCTCGGGAAATGTGCAAGCCTCGATGCGCGGGACCTATCTCGTTATATTTTAAAATATTCAAAATATAGAAACGTTAAAATTCTTCTCGCTTTTCGCTGCATCGGGGATTTCCTTTTAACATTTTAAATTTCCAACTCACGAGACTGCAAGTACCGATTTTGATTTAAAAAGATAATTGTGATTTAAATCATGATTAATTTCCTAATCATTTTACTTGCGGTATCACGACTCGGAACTTCGAAGATAAAATTTTGGGAGATTAGTATGCCGAGTTACGAAACTGCGAGAAATCGACAATTAAGACTTAATTAGGATTAAGAAAACTTGGATTAGGTGACTCATAAATCATACTATAATTCTTCTCCTTTAGATCGAGGGAGATCTGATCTACATTCATTTGCCTTAGCGTCTCTGAGTCACCTCCATTCTCCACTCCTAGCAGCTCGCCATCTATGGCATTGAAAGCTTCTTGTAATGAATTGGTTACTTTTTGAGCCTGTTCCTTGCTTAAGGTAATATTATGTTCCCAATCCTTTAACACAATATTACTTTTTATTTGTTCAACGATGGTGAGTCCTAGAGAATATGTCGAAAACCTGTTGTTGGTAGCTATCACCGCCTCTTGAAAAGCGACCCGAGCAGCCTCTGCGTTCCTTTCTTTGACAGTCAAATTTTTTGAAATATGATGCATTAACACGCAATCTTCTCGGATCACCCCCACTTTGTCTAACAGACTTTGTTGTACAGAAGAGATCCTGCCCCTGATATCAATCGCTCGGGATTTAAAACCCTCAACGTCGATCATTTTTCTTTCAACAACCTCTACTTGAGCTTGTAGCTCTGTGATCATATTCCTCTGTTGACCAGCCTGCACCCGACCTTCTCGGATCACTGAATGTGCTTGTTCTAGCTTGACTTTGAGCATTTCTATCTCATTTTTATCAACCAATCTAGCCTGTTCCATCTCTATGTTGGCCTGGCCCTTGGCATTTTCTGTGGCTGTAGCCAACCTGGCCTCAAGGGTCCTGATGAGGCGATTCTTTCTTTTGAATTGGTGATTCATCTGCCCAACCGAGAATTGATTTGCTGAAGCGTAGGCACCCAGTGTTCCAGCGATTTTAGTAGCAAGTTGGTCACTTTTCTTGCTCTTTCCATCTGTCATGATTTTGTATTTTTTAACAGTGGACTCTCCCTCTTCATAAAATTCTCGCTTTACTACATCTTTTCTCTTTTTTTCAAAAAATAACTCATTAGGAGGGAGTTCCTCTGCCCTTATAGGCCTCAGTTCTTCACCAAATATCCATCCCTCGCTAACATCTCCCTGTGCTGACTGCAAGGGTGTGACAGAGGAGATGGGTTTTCCTATTTGCTTTGTTGATTCTTTTGGAGTATTGACAGGGTTCTGTTCTTTTGGAGTATTTGGGGCTTCTTTTTCAGTCTCTACTATCTTCTTTCTCGGCGGGTCTGGAATTTTTCCTTCAGCCTCCAAATTCTGTTTGCTTGGAGGGCCTGGAGTTTTTTCCTCAACCTCCGAACTATATTTGCTTGGTGGGTCTGGAGTCTTTCCCTCCGCCTCTGAAATCTGTTTTCTTAGAGGATCTGGAGTCTTTTCTTTTGTTTCGGGATTACTCGTTTGCTCCTCTTCCGGTTGTTTTCTAGGGATAGATATTACCTCTATAGAATCTTCAGCATTTTTATCTTTCGTCTCGGCAATGGCCAAACCTCCCAACACAGTGGGAAGACATCTTCTCCTATGCTCTTGGAATCTCAACAAAACTACTGTGTCTTCGGGTGCTAGCAATTGGATCCGGGCTAACACCTCTTCATAAGATTTTTCTCCTCAGAAAATGTCATCCAAGGGGGAATTCTCATGTTTGAATCTCTTAAGCCCAACATGATACAGATGATTGCTCACAACTTTCTGTGGATCATGTTTTTTAATCTCAATGGAGGTCAACTTTAGGTCTTCCAGGGCAGCAACCTCGGCTTTGGCATGCCCAAAATCTAATAAAGAACATGAATTCATTTGAATGGGAAAAGAAGGCCATACCTTCTTTGAATAGCCCCTGAGTTCCTTTCTTATGCCCCCGATTACTGTTTGCCATGCAACTTCACAACAAGCTAGTTTATCGGGAATGAACAAAGGTAGCGCATGAGGGGGAACAAAAGCCCCGAAAACTCTGATGTATGAGAACTCTGCTTCTATATACCAATCTGTGATGCCACTCAAACCTGTTGAAACACTATCCGATATGCGAGGTGGCAGCTGACCAAAAATATTGATGTGCAGGAGCATCATCACCCAATTGAAAATCTCATATGGGAACTCTCCAGCTTTATTTTCCCATAATTTATCATGGTATTCGTGCATTGGTTTTTCTTGGGTTGGATTCCAAGCCGAATTCATCAAGGGGAAAGGCGTCATGGAACATATTGCATCCATGATATATGCCGACATGTAAAATGCTGAGGGTTTCCCACCTGCCTTTTTCTCCCGATACTTTATGACCCTGTTGGCCAAGCTATCTGAGAGCATTTTTGCCCAATTGAAAGAGCAACCTTCAGCGACCCGAAATATGAGAGGCACCCAAGAGACATAGAAATGCGAGGTGTATTCTCGCCCGAACAGACGACATGTCATCATGGCCACATACTTGTATTGTGGCTCTAGAAAAGCAATTGAATACACGCCCTTTTCATTCGCTCTGAATGTCGCGGAGCGCGAAACCCAATCCTTTATCAAACCTGGCATAGTTTTGTCATATTTTGTGCACTCCTTCTTTTTGAATTCTTCCAAGAAATCCGCACCGTATGTATATTCATATGTGGAAGGAAACTTATACATGCTTTGTAAATGCTCGGGCTGGAAAGTTCCGATAGTCACTCGCTGACTATTCATAATTGTTTTGGTAGGCAGGTCCACGTGATCCAAAGCCCAGCGGATCATGTCATAGTAAGGAAGAAGCTAGGGCCTGGTTGTTATTCTGTGCATCCCTGACTGGACAACTATCTTATACTTGGCGTGTAAATCGTCTCTTTCTTTGTCGTCAGAATCATCTGAGTAATCAACTAATTTTGCCTACAGAACATTGAATACATGCGACCAGTCGGGAATTGATTCGATACTTCAGAGTGAAGTATCGTAGACATTGTCTAAGCCCTGGATTGTAACTTCGACATTTGTCTTCGTTGCTTTCCACGGAGCCATGAATGCTGCTTGCTTTTTATCTCTTCTGTGGTAAACCTGTGTATACATGCAGAAGTTAATTTACTTCGAAAATGACAAGTTCTGCTTGCTTATGAAAAAAGTCTTCATAATAACAAAATGAGAATCCCGTATATATTTGAAACTTCTGTAATCTACGTAATAAGTCTGTCCAATCACAATTAACAACAAATTTATTGCGTAAAAAATCCGATCTTATTTATTTGTAGATTTACCCTAATTATCCATTAATGTCATCAATGTTTGGCATCATGCCAGTCAATCAGAGTATGAAAAGCAAAAAGTTATCTCGGGAAATGTGCAAGCCTCGATGCGCGGAACCTATCTCATTATATTTTAAAATATTCAAAATATAGCAATGTTAAAATTCTTCTCACTTTTTGCTGCATCGGGGATTTCCTTTTAACATTTTAAGTTTTCAACTCACGAGACTGCGAGTACCGATTTTGATTTAAAAAGATAATCATGATTTAAAGCATGATTAATTTCCTAATCATTTTACTCGTGGTATCGCGACTCGGAACTTCGAAGATAAAATTTTGGGAGATTAGTATGCCGAGTTACGAAACTGCGAGAAATCGACAATTAAGACTTAATTAGGATTAAGAGAACTTGGATTAGGTGACTCATAAATCATACTATAATCACATCGTGGTTTCGTGAGTCGGAGTTTTAGACATCATAATTTTCGAAAAGATAGCGCCGAGTGGCGAAGCACCGAGAACCATTTTAACCATAGTTAGTTTTTTCCTTTAACCTCTAACCAGGGTTAACTCACAAGTACCTCGCGTTCTTGGTTCTCAGGACTGTGAAAAAGAAAAAATAGGTTTGATGAGCGCCGAGGCGCGAAACCCCGACAACATCAAATCAAAAGTTAAAATATTTTACCCTAGTTAGTGCTTTGGGCGAAAAAATAAAAAACGACTTCGCCGTTTTGTGACTCGAGACATATGAACTCAAGGATTAAAGTATCCGACTTGCGAGCTCCTGAAATAAAGGAAAAAAGGTTGAACATTTAGTACAAAAGCAGACTTGTTTTAAGGGGAGAAAAAGCATCGCTGCTTCTTTCGACAAGGTTGTAGGAAATCTTTTCAAAGTTCCGGGGGAAAATTCAAAAGGCCATCTTTAGATTTCAAGTGTCAAAGACTAAAAAAATGTGAAGGGTTATAATAAATTAAAGGCGGCTCCAACACCTTCCTCATAAGTTTCAGTGCGAGGACCTCTCACCTTGCTAAAGGGTAACCTGCGAGAATCATACATTCTCGCACTGTGTAACACTGCTTGCCTGCGAACAAGATTTTTCAAAATTTTGAAATTGAGTTTTGGTTCTTCTAACTGCTCAGATCAGTTGAATTACCTTTTTTGGGTTTCTTGGATCATTGATTGATATGTCTCTTGCCTTAGTTTGCATGCATGAACAGTTTTAGGGTTTCAAGGTTTTTCTTGTCCTTTGTGTCTTGACTTTCGTTTCTTGACTTTTATTGACAAAATCATTCTCTCTGACTTCAGGAGTTGAGTGTGTCTGATTGGTTGAGAACCAGTGATTGGTTGAAAGTTGAGTACTTGGTTTTTCTCATTTTCTTATTGGTTTGAACGAACATTTTTGTTTGCATTGAGAAGACTCATTGGTTTGCTCTTTGTTTTTTGCTTTCATTGAAAGAGTTGATTGGATTGTTCTTGCTTGACTCTTTATGATTTGATTTTCTGATCTCTCATTGGTATAGTGAGAGTTCTTTTTGGAAAGTGAACAACAAATTTTTCTTTCAAGAAATTGTTTTTGTCTTTTAGAAAACATTGAAAATCAAAATTTATGGATTGTTGAAGTCTTTGAAAAGGACACATAAAGAATTGTCATTTGCTAAATGATTGTTTGTGTTGGCATATGAAAGGAAATTTTGCATTGTAATACAACGTTGATCTTGAAAATCTCTCTCTCTCCCATAACTAGGATTCATTGAACAAATAGTGATACATTTCATTTTCATCCTTGCATTATTGGGTCAGAGTCATACAACACGAGTTTCACTTCCGTTACCTTTGAGTAAACAACAAATTTTAAAAAACATTGCGTAATCTTAAAATTAATCTAGTAACTCTTTTATAGGGTTCTTGTACATCAACATTTAGCTAGGCTAGTGCTTTGGAGTAGGAAGAGAGATACACTCTCCAAAAGCTCAAAACACACAATAGCATCTTGAGTTAGGGAGTGTTAAATTCCATTTGCAACATATT
>JZKD02S2032893.1:285663-319494 GCA_000966675.3 Picea glauca
TTCTAACACAAGGGTCAAGCACTAGGTCGCATTGGTGTTGGCAGAGTTACTCACCCTGCTTTGTTGACATCAGTGTAGAGATTGCACGTATTATGAGGGTCACTCAGAGGTATACACACAATGATGAGTGGAAGCCTTTTGAGTTGATTTCGGGCTAGATACCCTGCCCTTGCTTGTGGATCGAACTGTTGACTGTTCCCCCAGGATGTACTGTTGTTTGTGGTGACCATAGTGGCCTTTCTCTCTAGGTTCTTACCCAAGGTGACTATGGAGGGGAAAGTCTTCACGGTACCTGGAATTGACGTTGATCAAACTCACTCGGGCTCCTTGGAGGGTATACCCATGATTATGTGTGGGAGCTTGCACCAGGGTGTAAGTCCGTTAAGCAGGTCATCAACATAAATTTTCCACCCTAGCTCCGCCCCTTCTCGTCTCATTGTTGCGACGTTGGATTTCATCACCAACTAGTAGCTTCGAAATTAGAAGGTCTTGTCTGCTTGGTGATTGATTCCTAGATTTTGTTTACTAGCACGTGTTATTTGTTTCTCGAAGTTGATCATAGGAATTTCTTCGTGGAGCTTGTTACTTGTTCACGATAGTTCCCCCACGTCGCTCACATAGAATGCAAGGTTTATCTCCAGAGCATCTGGATGAGTCACAACCTTTGCCTACAACTACACCTGAGGATTCTCCTCAGCACAGTGACACTGCAGTTGTTACCACACCCCAAGTGGAATCAACTGATTCTCTAGAACCTTTCTGAATTACTAATACTAGAGAAGACTATCGAATTCGTCGTGGTGAATGACCTTTTGTGCGATTAAATTCTGTTGGAGACGTAGTTGTTACTTCTTCTGGATCACCTGTTGGGACCTTTCCCGATGAAGAAGGCCAAGATCCTTTTTGGTCAGTAGACGTCCGTAGGCCGCTCTTTAGTCCTGAGTCGCATGTCGTCTCCAAAATTAACCCTCCTGTGTTTTTTGAGACTGAGACAGTCCCGGTGAATACTACTTATCACTTTACTCTTCCTGCCAAGATGGCCCATATCGTGAATACTACGAGTGTCCCAACTGAGATTACTACAGTTAATATTGCTCCTATCAATACCCAGCGAATACCTAATGTCACTCCGACACTACCACCCGGTTACCATGCATTGAATTCTTTGTTGAATGCTTCCAATCCAACACCTCTGCAAACCCCAACTAGTTTTCTAGGTGGTCTTCCTCTTCCTGGGCATCCTATTCCCAGTTTTATTCCGACACTCCCTCAATTTTCTTTCAGCAATCCTAATCCTAGTGGCACTATACCTACCGTTGCACCAAACTTGTAGATTCTCGTTGGTGGACAAGGTGGTACGATTCCATTTCCTCCTCCTGGACGCAATCCACTTACTACACAGCCTACGATTAGCACACAACTTCTGGTTGGAACTCCACCTACGATAGGGGGATCGACCCCACCTTTCAGACAAAATATACCCCCTTCTTTGGCCCAGTATTGGACTCAGATGCTACAAAATATTCCTCAGACGACTGGGGGGAAAAAACCTCTCCCTACTATAGGCCAACCATATCCAGGTATACCAAATCCTATTTGGGGTACGAATTCTCAAACTCATGTCCCCACTCAAGGTTATAATCCTCCGAGTTACTATCCTCTCTAACCACCATCGAATCAGCCAGGGTCTTCCTATTATGGGCAGACTGCATATGGTCCTACTGGTTTTCCAACAGAGCTTCCACCCCAAAGTCACCAGTACCCACAGGTGAACCGAAAATTACCTTTTCTTGCTACTTTGGATTTGCCATATTTGTCTAGAATTCTAAATGATCCTATTCGTCACTCTCCCCAATGGCCTGCTATTCCAGCTAAGCTTCCATCAGACATTCTGAAGTTCGATGGCAAACCAGGAGAGGACCTGAAAAATCATGTGATGAATTTTCACCTATGGTGTTCATCTAACTCATTGATGGATGACTCCATTCCCTTACATCTTTTTCAATGAACCCTTACCGGTTCTGCTACGAAGTGGTATATCGAATTTTCTACGAGGTTTCTTCTCTGATTTCAACACCCTTGCTATGGATTTCCTTACACATTACCAGTTACCGATCCGTTATGATACTGGGACTGATATTTTGACTTCCTTCAAACAAACTAAAGGCACTCATATATCGGATCATATTCATGAGTGGTGACGACGTCGACGTCTCATTAAACTTGAACTCCCCGATCATTTACTGGCCGAATGGTTTACGAAATCCTTTGTGAATGAAATTGGTAAGGACATTGCCATGGGTGGCGTTGTCATAGAAGAGCAGGCTATAAGTTGTGCTCAATATATTGATCTCGTTTATTCGCAAACGGGAACACTATATGATTTATTACCTGAGTTACCTCGTCCTGGTGCTTCCAGCTGCCTCACATGTAGCTGATGGTGTGATTGGTTCTGCCCAAGCCCAATCACATTCTGTTTCAAGCTCCAATCCTATGTCTGCTACTTCTAATGTTCAAAATGCTCCGTCTCCTGCCAATTCTGCCGGTTAAACTTCTGAGGTGAACGTCGTTCAATCTACCCTGACCGGTAAAAATAAATACAAGAAAGGGAGAGGAAAGAATAAGGAGAGAAAAAATACTAATCAAACAGAGCAGCCTAAAAATACCCCTGTTGAAGATCGGGATAAGCGCAAACCCCGATACCCTTTCCTTATCTGTGGTGACGATCACTACACGAAGGATTGTCCACGATGTGCCGAGGTCACTAAGTTCCTTCACGGAACACCTAAACCATCTACATCGATAGTCTTGTCCCAACCCTTCCCGTCTCAACAACAGGCTCAATTGGTCATCCATGAACAACCATCTACTTCTACCACATCTTATGTTTTGATGTGTACTGGTGATTCCAAGCCCAACAACGTTACACTTACGACTAGAGCCAAAGATTATACTCCGTCTAAAGAGAAGGTTGACGATTCACCTCCTACTTTGGTACAACCCTCTCCACCAGGTCCACCTACAAATGGTCCTCTTCATTTCAAACAGTCGAGCCTTGATACAGTCTTACAACCCCCTAAGGGTGTTGTTTGCAAGTCGGCTTTCAATCCTCATGCTCATGCAACCCAGAACTACAACATTGTGGAAGATCTAGCCCAGGCACCTTCATCAATGTCAGCCCTTTAAGTCCTTCAATCTTGTCTTGCACAACGGAAGGCATTGTTGAAAGCTATAGGTGGAATTGACCCTACAGACACGAATTTGATAATATTTGACTTGGAAGATCACATTCCAAGGTTACCACCCCAACTCGCATTCCAAATATAAGTTGTTGTCTCTGACAAGAACATTTGTAGAACTGTAATCGACAAGGGTGCCTCAACGTGTGTAATGTCTTTTGCTTGTTGGAAAGCCATTGGCTCTCCTCCCTTGAACGAATCAAAAAATACTTTGAAAGCCTTCAATGGCTCTTGTTTTAAGCCTTACGGTGTTCTTCCATCGTTACCTGTTACACTAGAAGGTAAAATGGTCCAAGTTGAAGTGGAAGTTTTTTATGCTCCCCTTGATTATAATCTTCTGCTTGGTCGTAGCTGGATTGATTCCATGTGTGCGGTAGTGTCAACCCTTTTCCGTGTAGTGCGTTTTCCTCATCACGAAAAGGTAGTTACTGTTGACCAACTTTCCTTCTTTAATTCTGATACTCGTACTGGAAATGTGTCGTTTATAGCTAAGACCCCGCCGACTATGAGAATGTCGGTGTCAGCCTTTTAAAGGACTCTTCGTTAATGGGTACTTTCCCCATTCCATCGCCCGATGTTCTACGCCCGTCCGTTGCTTCTATCAATATGATCTCCATTGTGCCTCATGAACTTCCTACATCACATGACCCTTGAATTGTCCTTGACATTGGAGATCACACTCGTTTCAGTGACTTCATGCCATTAAGTCCGGTTGAGTCTTCTTATCAAGCCATTCAATCGACAACACCTTCTACCTCCTCTCTTGATGAGTTGTCTCCTAATCCTTTCCGTGTAATTTTTCCCACTGACGAGATGATCATGTCCATCATGGAAGACACCCCTTGGGACGATGGACATCATCGTTCCATACTCTTTTTGAAACAACACACTCTAGAGAACTATCAACGGATTTCGACTCCGTCGACCATTGTTGTCATTTCCACAGTTCCTGCGACTTCACACGATGTGTTTACTGAAGGGAACCTCAGCAATATATCTCCCACAATTCCCATTGACATATCAGTTAGACCTGGGATCGTTGAAAATGTTCACATTGGAGCTTCGTGTTCTCCAGATGAAATCATCACCTATACCTCTCTGTTCAAAGAATTTCATGACATCTTTTCCTGGAGTTACGAAGAGATGCTTGGTATCGACCCTGCTATCATTGTACATGAGATAAAGACATACCCTAGAGCTAAACCAGTCCATAAGAACCTTCGTCTGGTCCACCCACGTAAAGCAGCGACAATCAAGCTTGAGGTTGAAAAACTTCTCAAAGCTGGTTTTATTTATCCAGTGGCTCTGACAGAATGGGTTTCTAACCCTGTATCGATTGATAAGAAAGGTGGCAGTATTCGTGTATGTGTTGATTATAGGGATATTAACAAAGCATGTCCAAAAGACAACTTTCCAACCCCTTTCATTGACTAAATTGTCGATGACTGTGTCAGCAGTGAGATCTTTTCTCTCATGGATGGTTTTTCCGGCTATAATCAAATTAACATCACTCCCGAGGACCAACATAAAACTGCTTTTATTTGTCCTTGGGGTACTTTTGCCTATAGGAAACTTCCCTTCGGTCTTAAGAACACTGGCGTGACGTTTCAACGTGCTATGTCTTATGCTTTTCATGATATAAAGCATATCGTTCAACCCTATTTGGACGATTTACCAGCTCATTCTTTACATCGAGTCGATCACCCTGCTCATCTCCGAGCCATTTTTGTTCATTATCGGTTCTATCATATTCGTTTAAATTCTCATAAATGCATTTTTTGCGTAGAATCTGGTCGTCTTCTAGGTTTCATTGTTTCACGTCAAGGGATCAAGGTGGATCCTCTTAAGGTTGAGGTGATTCTTAATCTCCCTCTTCCTTTTACACTGCGTCAGTTGCAAAGTTTGCAGGGGAAAGCAAACTTTCTTCGTCGTTTCATCCCTAATTACACCGAGATTACTCGTGGTTTTACGAGGCTATTAAATAAAGATTCAGAGTTTGTCTGGGATACCATGGCCAGCAATGCTTTCGAGGCTTTAAAGTTATCCCTCACACGAGCTCCGCTTCTCTTTCCTCTTGATTATAGTCATGAATATTTTTTGTATCTTGTTGCCTCTGAGTATACTATTGGCATGGTTCTAGTCCATGAGGATGATAAAGGCGATGAACATGTTGTTTATTATTTGAGTCGAAGTCTCACCTCTACTGAAATAAAATACCAACATGTTGAGAAACTGGCTTTGGATGCCGTTCAATTTATTCAATGCTTTTGGCATTATATTCTCTCAAGGAAAACTACCGTTATTTCTCATTGCAACCCTGTGCAACACATTTTGACATGTCAATTTCTAGGGGGAAAGTACTCCAAATGGATTGTCATACTCCAGGATTTTGATTGGAATTCGATCGCGCCACGTCTAAGAAATCCTTAGTTTTTGCAGAGTTAATATGTGATTTTCCTCACTCTGCCACGTAAAAAGTAGCAGTAGATTCATTACCCGATGAATCTTTTTTCCTAATTAGTACTGACGATCTTTGGTATGGAGATATCATTATATATCTCCAAACCCAGAATTTCTGGCCAACCTTGTCTAGAACTGAACGACGTCGCGTTCGTTATCAAGTGCATCAATACATTATTCTCGGCGATACTCTTTACTGTCAGGGTATTGACTCTGTTTTTCGATGTTGTCTGACTTTTGACGAAGCCGAGCTGAATGAATGCCATTCCAGAGCATGTGGTTGTCATATGTCTGGGTATGCTACTGCCCAGAAGATCTTACGCGTAGGTTATTGCTGGCCTTCCTTGTTCAACGACTGCATTACTGTCGTCCAGAAATGCCATGCCTGCCAGACCTACAACCAGAAAATTCGTTCACATCCTGCTCCTCTTCATCCTGTAGTCTCAGTTGGTCCTTTTGCAAAATGGGGCATTTATTTCATGACTTGTCACCCTCACTCGGACAGGGGGCATGGTTACATCATTGTAGCTATTGATTATTTTACAAAATGGGCTGAGGCGATGCCGACATTCGATAATACTGGAAAGACTGCAGCATTGTTTCTTTTTAACCATGTCATAGCTCGTTTTGGTGTTCCTCAAGCTATCGTTACTGATCACGATAGTCATTTTAGGAATTTTATGATGTCTGAACTTACGGAAAAGTTGGGTCTTCGTCATGATAACTCAACACCCTATTATCCACAAGCTAATGGCTAGGTTGAAGCAATCAACAAAGTTCTCATAACTATGCTTTGACGGATGATAGGAATTCATAAAACAAGCTGGCACATGATGTTGTTTTTGGCATTGTGGGCATACCGAACATCTGTTAAATCCGCTACGGGGTTTACGCCTTTTCGATTGGTCTATGGTGTGGAAGACATTCTTCCTATAGAATGTGAGATACCCTCTCTGAAGCTAGCTGTCGAACTTTTACCCAATACTTCTGCTAAAGAAGAGCGTCTATTGTATTTGATGCGATTAGATGAGTTTCGATGTGACGCCACTCTAGTAATAGAAGCCTAGAAGAAACGTGTCAAGGCACACTATGACAAGCATGTCAAGCCTCGTGTTTTCTCTGAAGGTGATCTTGTTCTTCTCTATGAAAAAGATTGAGATGCCTTAGGAGTTGGGAAATTCGAACCAATGTGGCGAGGTCCTTATATTGTTCGCCGAGTTTTGGAAAAATGAGCATATGAGCTGGTCGATTATGATGGTATCCCTTTGAGTGAACCCAGGAATGGGTTGTACTTGAAGAAGTACTATGCATAAGTCATTTGTCCACAAGTACTTGTATTTTTATGTATCATACTTTATATGTGTTACTTTAGTTTGCTTTTGACGTTATCTGGTCTCTGCCCTTACGTGACATTGTGTTTAATTGCCAGATGTTAGAGTCTTCGCTACCCTATATTGGCTTCGCTGATGGTGCTAGCTGTAGTACTCAAAACCTAGCTTCCGTTGCGTGGGCAATCTATGCCCCAACAAATGAACTTATATCTTTACGAGGTGTATGTCTTGGCCGTGCTACCAACAACATCGCAGAGTATAGCGCCGTTATTGAATTATTGGTTGATGCTATCTCACTCGGAATTCGTCATTTGGTTGTGTGATTTGACTCTCATCTTATAGTACTACAACTAAGTAATATCTACTCTATTCGAAGTCCTACTCTGTTACGGGTATATTTGCGGATTCGCCTCTTGGAACGATATTTTGATCACATTGAATATCAACATATTCCTAGATGTCTTAATACATTAACAGATGCATTGGATAATTATGTATTGGACAGACATTTAAACCATTTATAAATCAAACACAATAAAATTCACACAATATAAAGTAAACCGATAGAAGCCATCTGTATATATAACGATCAAAAGAGTTTGTTTTTTTTTACAAAATTTGTCCGAAGACCAAAATATCAAAAATTGAAGCTTATATCTTCTACAAAGTGACATCACGGATGATGTTCATGGTAACACACAACTACTCTAGCAACTCTACGGAGCAGTCGACCCATAGTTGCTGATACCCCTACAGTGTGATGTTGATCGCGTAGTGGAACCTCTTCTAGAGTCATATCTGGAATGTCTGCTGTCAGGCCCTCTAAATGCTGCTCCACCACCTGATAGTCTTTGACATACTGTGGTGGTCCTGCTGCTACCTCTCCTCGTTGCTGGATAGGAGAAGTGCTAGGAGGTCTATACGGTCCAACATCTGTGTTATCAACAAACATTTTTGTGTTAGTCTTCGGATAAATATATAAAACCAAAAACATTTGAATATGATTAAAATTCAAAAAACATTTAAAAAGAGAAAATGAGTGTACTTATTACCCAGGTCACCCCACTGTGCGTCCTCAGGCAGTGCTAAATCCATATCTCCTCTGAAATCCAACCCGACATAGGCGTAATCATCGACCATCAGCATCTGGTTTTGCAACCAGTCAAAGAAAATATTGTCATATTTGATGATTTGTCCTACCACGTGCCGGGCCATGAGCTGACAACACCTCAACATCCTTGGATCTCTAGGACTCGAGAAGTCCCACTCCACCTGTAGTCTAAATACAGGGACCCTCTCAAGGAAGAAGGACACTAGCAAAGAACCATACCCAAATTGTTTCAATTCACCTCACCTGCATTTTGTTAACTGTCTTTTGATACTGCGCAACACTGCATCAACCCAGTTAAATACTCGGGGCTCAGTACACTCGATGGTGTACTGGAAGTAGCTTTGTAATGCCATATGGGGAGCAGAACTTCCAGCTATCTGAGCAATCGTAAAGGGAATAGTGCGGAGGTTCAAGTCTTGTACCCCCCAGATGGAAAATTTTCCCTTTTTCCTCTTAGCCTCTGGTACACAATATTGATTGCAGTATTCACTCATCTTGAGGCCACCTCCTCTACTACCAGTCATACTGACATAATACCCATGCCTGGAAAATCCAGTCAAGAAGTATATGTCCTGAATGTCGATGGATAATGTGTGAGCTCCTAGATTGAAAACCTGTTGATCTGGGTCCCACATATGGACTAGGTACTCCAGTAGTCTGACTTGGGCCCTCATGCCCGGGATGCGAAAGTATTTTAAGAGCCCACAATATCTCAATTCAGCTATGGTGGGAGGATTATTCTCAGCATTTGCATTATCCTCCTCATGTTCTCGTTCCCGCCACTCGAGCACCATGTTTGTGGCTATTTATCTGCATAAAGAACATACAAGGAGGATTAATGATTTTATTCATGATATGAATATTTTTCATTGGCTAAATATTTAAATTTTTTTTGAGTTCTGCGCTTCTCGCAGGTGCCTTACTATCCACAGTGTGAACACCTCACAGGTGGCTCAAGGCTCACCTGCGAGAACGCATCATTCTCGCAGGTCCCGTATGGGAAGCCTGCGAGAACGCATCATTCTCGCAGTTCCTGTATGGGAAGCCTGCGAGAATGCCTATGCAAATGGTAGGGTTCAAAAACCAACTTGGAAATGAAAAAATAACCAATTAAATAAAAAATTTAAACCATGAAAATGTCAAGTATGAAGAGCTTACCGTAATGCTGCAGACGACTCGTCAAATGATCTCCTGTAGCTCCCAAAAATCAACGCCGAATTTGAAGGGTAAAAAGGGGGTTTTTGGAACTCAATAGTGAAAATGTGAAATGATATGGTAAAAATGTGTATTTACTCATTTAATTTACCTTTTACTATGTCATTTTTGGGTTTTTATGTTTAGCTATTATTTAAACCTAATTACTAATATCGAGATGAGTGTAATGACTTGCAGGTGTGTTGACAGTGATGATTATATACAAGGATATGGATATATTTTTCTTCATAATGGTGTGTTTTTTATTGTTTTTCATGGTTTTTACATAAAACCTCGAGCATCGTTTTTGTCCATTCTTACGCTCGTAAAATCAAGAGAACGTGATCGATCATAGTTTTATCACTTTTTCAGGCTCAACAAGGTTATACGAAAAAGGAACCCCCCTGGAGTCCTCTTTAAGCTCTTTTCAGACTCTCTAAACATGAAAAGATCGTCGAGCGACCTTACTATCTTCACGCTTGCTAAAGTATTTGAAATATGCATCTGGTAAGCGATAATTTCTCTTTTTTTCGGTCTCATCTAGACTATTTTATGAAAAAGGAACTAAGAGAGTTCTCTTTTAAGTGTTTTTCCAAACTCTATAATCTTGAAAAACCTTCGAGTTTACTATCTCTGGACTCGTTAAACAAACATTGACAGAACCGTGATGGGACCGAACTACTCCTTCTTAGGGTTTGTTAAACATACTCCGAGGGACTCATCCAAAGGATGAGCTTATATCAACAAGCATATGTGATCCTCTTCAATCTTGCGTAAAAATAAAGAGGTACTTGCCAGAAATGGTGGGGGGAAATTTGGGAAAGGGATATGTTTCATCTTTGTATTGATTGGCAGTAAGTGTCGCTCTTGAACATGACACCCCCTATTCATCATTTGAAGTTGTTTTGGGAAATCCATTTGTCTCTCATTCGATTTGCTACAAGGTCATTCCTATGTCGTCTTTGAGTCAATGCTGCCAAATCATTGGTCGTGTCATTCATTTGTTCAAGAGAAGTCCATCAGAAACCTATATTGAGTCGGCCATCTACAGTTATCCATTCTCTCTGTGTCGGCCTTCCCTGTGTCCAATCCAATTTGCAACATGCTTTGTTTCACCTTCAAACTTTGTTACTTATTTCATGTCATTGATGGGGGATACATCAAGGCCCTCCTGTGACAAGTTTTGTTTCGTCGACTTCAGCTGATTATCCAAAATCAAGACTTAGAAATTATTTAGTACCTTGGAACTTGCATGCCTCAATGGAAAGTTTCCTCGCTTTCGACAGTGGGTTTACATCATTGACCTCTGATCGAAAGATTCCATCAGGTGTTCAACATCAACTCATTTATTCACACTCAATGGATTGTACTATAGTACCTTGGGAGTCATTGACATCAATGGTGATTTCCCTTGCACTTGTTAACGGTTACATCAATGACCTGTAATCAGGTGGTTTCTACCATGTTCGACTTCAACACATGTAATCACATGGTTAGATTTGTACTTTGGGGGACGAGATTGAAGACCCTGGATAGTATCTTTGTAATCTAGGTTGCGATGGAGTGTGTATAATTTGTGACACATAGATCCACTGTGTATGTCTCGTGGCTATGTCATCTTGTGTCATCTTGATTTGAAATTTCTTGCATAGATCCACAGTGTATTCCGGTGGCTATGCTATATTTTTGATGGCATGGATCCACAGTGTATGATTGGTGGCCATGACCCATGTCTATAATTGCGTCAGTCTATGATCTGAGTATGGGAATGCCTACCTCAGAATTGGTATATATGATATTCTACAGATGCTTGGGTGTTTGTAGGTTTTCGATTAGATGTGCTCTTGGTTCTTGACACACACATGCAGCTTACAAAGTCTATTCAGTGTCACTAGTTCCAATCTCAGACTTTGGGGGGCATTATGTTACCCATAATTTTGGTTGTCATGATGATGTATTGATTATGATGCACTCAAGCTCTTCATTAGAAATTTCTCCTGAGAAAAGTTACTTTCTTCTCTTACCAAAAATATCTTTTTTGAGGAAGGTTCGTAGGCTACCAATACATTTGCCTGCGAGAATGTATGATTCTCGCAGGCTACCTTAAGCTGGGGTGCGAGAAGTTTGCACTGTGTCTAACTACTAGGGTGTGAACCCTTTCTAAAGAAGAGAAAAAGAAGAATTCTTGAAGCTTCTAGAAGGATGAGATGGAATTCGAATGGTTATCTAAGTACTGGCTTTCTTGATATTTTAGGATCATTCCTATCCAAGTAACTAATTCATTCTCTCTTATACATTGAGGGGATTCTCATGGAATAGGTTAGCAAGAAAACAAGCAAGAGAGACATTGGAGAATTAGTGATTGTGTGAAGGACTGAAGCTACAACAACTAAGGAAATCCAGTAAGTTTATCAAAGGTGGTTGATCTTCTTCATGCAAGTGAGAAAGTGTGTGTGTCAGAGATAAGGGTCATCGAAAGGAGGCTTCCAACATCAAGTCTCAGGTTGTAAGTTTTAATTTCTATCAATATAATACAGTAATGTGTCCCTTTCTCATAAAGTTAATCACACTTTATTGTATAACTCCTTGATCATATACATAGATTAGTTATTGAATAGAATGTGATTTCTTCACTTCAATTGGTTTGTATTGTCTTGAAATTGACTGTACGAGAGCATTGGAGCGTAGCAAGAACAACAAAGACCTAAGGAAGCAATTATAAGGTATGTTCTTTAATCGTGCCTCTTAGTATATTCAATAGTTAAAATCTAGGGAAATAGTATCATTCTGTCCTGTTTTGTTCTAGATCCAGGTGGATCTAGGGAGATCGGTTTGTGTCTGCACTTATGGATTTATCCAATAACAGTAACCATATGGCCATTTTCAATATTAAAAAGTAAAAACATGAAGAGTCCCCATAGGATGAAATGTTCCGAGGGGTGAAATCTTACCCATAAGTTCTGAGCCAAGTTTGAGCTCTATCACTTGATAAAATGATTGATTTTTACAACTTCCAAAAGCACCAAAGAAGTAGTCTTCCAAAATTATTACAAGGGGAAAACCCAATGTCTCCAACTACACAACAAACTAAGATCCAAAATCTAGAAGCCTTGGAAAACTTAGAGAAATTTGAGGTCTCGACTCAGAAAAAAGTTATCCCAGAGATAGAGATGTTAGATAACTAGACCAAAGATCAAGAAAATACATTAGCAAAGAAAGGAGAAGATAGGCCATTGTCTTCATCAGATAAATCAACTACATATGGAATCGAAAAACAATTATCTACAGAAATCGGCAGCCCCATTCAGGTTGTCACGACATTGCATTTCACCAGAGGAAACCATAATGCAGAGGTAATACTCATAAGAGATCTCATGCCTATCCCTATTGAAGAGATACCTCCTTCCGATTTCTTTTTCAGTAAGAAAAGGAAAGTTGTGGTGAAGAAATAAATGCACCAGAAAGAAGGTGCAGCTGTCAAAAATCACAAAGTACTATTGGTTGGAAAAAATTTGGAAGAAGAGGACTTCTCTATAGAGGTAGCAGGCTCTTTTGGAGATTTTTCAACAACTAACCTATTCTCAGTTGATAATCTGAAAGAAAAATTGAAGGAGAAGAATCAAGTGATAAGTCAATTTCAAAATCAAGTAAAGACTACAGAAAAGAATGTCAGAGGTGGAGTCAATAAAGGGCTTGAACAAGATAGAGCTAGTGATAAACAAGAAATCCAACAGCTCAAGTCTAGTCTTGATGAGATGCATAAGAAGATGAAAGTGAGTGAAAGATAGACTATCCAACAAGATGAGTTGATAAAAAAATTACAAGACAAGGTCATTTCCATTGAGAAAATGGTTATGGATATAGCATTGTTTCAAGCTCAAGCATTGGAAGTGCCAAAGAAATTGAAAATATCACAACAAATCCTTTTTGCTAAGGTATAAATCGTCCAAAAACATTTTCGGGAAGTAAACTAATCATTGGAAAATATTGGTTTCAGAGAAAAAGAGGCTACTGTAGCCCAAATCACTTTTCAAGAAGCAGTCATGTCATCGGCTAGAGAAGAAATATCTGTAACTCCCATATTGACCATTGCATAATAGGTCATAGGTGATATAATATTAAAGACATGGGAGTCCAATATAGCTGAGAGTAAAAGAACGACCAAGGAAATAAAAGAGGATTGTGAAGAGGTTTTCCATTTTCTTAGTAAAGAATCACTAGGCCTCAGAAAGGATGATGGTTCTAAAATACTAGGACAAATAAATATTTTAAAGCATCAACTTGACATCAAAGAAAACTTAGAGGAAGCTCAAGCTAAAATTTCAGAGCTAAAGCAGGTTGACATCACTCAAATAGATAGATGGCTGGTAAATCCAAATTTACAACTACAGTCAATGATTTCTGAAGATAAAAGGATAGAAGACAGGTTTCCATAATTACAAAAGAAGTTGTATCTTTTTGAGGATAAATATGTGACAAAACCTTCTAGACTAGTAGTACAATTTCTAATAAGGTGTGTGGAATGATTTGAGTGAGGAAAAGGGAGTACTTCAAAGAATCAATGAAGTAACATGTTCATATCTGTCTCTGCCGGTATGAGAAAAATATAGAGAAAAAACAAATGAAACGATTCAGGTTTTCATTTTGTAACCTTTATTATCTAGGAATAACGTGAATTCCAACTGCCTAGGGTTGAAAACCTGTTGTATAAATATATTTTCAAAAGACTAAAGAAAGGTTGTATTTTTTCCATATGTATTTGAGAAAGCTCTCCTCATTGAGGATTAATACAAATACAGATTAGAGATTCCACATTTCATTCATTTGAGTTATGTGTTCTTCTGTCTTTTCACATTCTAGTATCTTTTTATATATCTCCTTGATGAATGCTTGATCGCAATTTAATACAACATCTACTGTGGTTACATTTCATTTAGTAATTTAATAGCGCATAACTTTTTCTCAGTTTTTACTGTTAGTAAATACAAGACCTGTGAGTTAATTAGATTTCTACATTTTATGCTTCATTTAAGGTTATATCATCTATTTTTTTCTCTTGTAGAGAAGTAAGATTCTTTTGTAATAAATGTCTTGCTTTTTCTAATAGATTTATGTTTTTCTCTCATTCCACCCATTACTTTTAATTTTAACTCAGAAACGAAAGACAAACTCTGACCTGTTATGCTGTTAATTCATTTGTAGGAATGTTTCTCACATAACAGAGGTAGAAAACACAAACATTAAAACCTCCTTTATTTCTGGATGCCTTGACATTATACTTTGAAGCCTTAAGTATAAACTCGGGAACAACACTCTCTATCCTTACAGAAAATAACTTTCCCCAGAAAGTTACACTTGGAGATGATTACCAGTACCCTATCAAAGGAGTGGGAGAATCCACCTACAAACTTGATTCAGGGAGCCCGATGAAGATGAAGGATGTACTATATGTACCAGGTTTGATGAAGAATTTTATTTCTATCTCATATTTAGATAAGAAAGGATTTAGGGTTGCATTTATAGATGGTGAAGTCCTTATGTGGCCTAAAGAAAAAACCATAGAAGATGCAATTTTTATTGGAACAGAAGAAGGTGGCCTATATAAATTAAAAGGTCACTCATATACAACCTTGACCCACTCCATTGAGAGTCCATGTGAACTTTGGCGTATAAGACTAGATAACATCAACTAAAAAGCCTTACCATATGTAATAAAGGTAGTTACAAGTCTACCATAATTCAAGGTTGATCATGAAGGTGTGTGTAAGGGATGTGCACAAGGAAAGAACATAAAGAATCCTTTCTCGAAGAGAAAAAGTAAAGAAAAGGGAATATTGGAGCTCATCCACTCAGATGTATGTGGCCTGATGCCATCAAATTCTCGAAGTGGGT
Source organism: Picea glauca (assembly GCA_000966675.3). Lineage (NCBI taxonomy): Eukaryota > Viridiplantae > Streptophyta > Pinopsida > Pinales > Pinaceae > Picea > Picea glauca. The sequence goes on from JZKD02S2032893.1 coordinate 300,891, forward strand.
ATGTATACTATGTGTCATTTATTGATGATTACTCTCATAAGAGTTGGGTTCACTTCTTGAAATCAAAATATGAAGTTTTTGGAAAATTCAAGGAATTCAAAGCCTTGATAGAGAATCGCTCTAAAAGAAAAATCAAGATGCTCAGGTCAGATAATGGAGTTGAATACACCTCAAAATAATTTGTAAGATTTTGTAGAGATGTCGAGATTAAGAAGGAGCTCACCACTCCCTATAATCCTCAACAAAATGGTGTAGCATAAAGAAATAATAGAATTATAATGGAAGCAATGAAGACTATGATCCATGATCAAGATCTTCCAATGCACTTATGGGATGAAGCAGCAAGAACAACAGTGTATGTATGAAACAAATTATCCCATAGTTCACTTGAATTCAAAACCCCCGAAGAAATGTTCTTCGGAAAGAAGCTAGAAGTAAGCCATCTCAAGATATTTGGTTGTCCAGTGTTTGTACACATTCCAAAAGAAAGGAGAACTAAGTTGGACCCTTTAGGAAAGAAGGGAATATTTGTTGGATATTGTGAGGTCTCTATTGGCCCTTGACCAAGTTTTGAAGAACACTTGGTCATATTTGACCGTTTTAGGGACTTTGACAACTTGTCAAAGATGGAGCACAACGCGAAGTGGAAATCATTGAAGCTAGATCCATTTTTGGGTCCTTTTAGGGTTTTGGGGATAATGTAATGGGAAAGAGATATCGGCCTGTGGGTTTACCCATGCTTAGGCCCTTTTGTAATATATAAATAAAAGGCTAGGCGAGGTGAGTAGGAGGAAAATCTATGTGATTTCTTAGTGCAATATATATGTGATGTAGTCTAAGTTCCGAGAGTTGAATCTGTGTGATCAAGGATTTGTGGATTTTGTGTAAGACTTGCAGAGTCGAGTGCAAGTCCCTATGAGATATTGTAGAAGGCTTTGTGCTATAGCGCAAGGAAGAAGTATCTAGTGAGCTACCCAGATCTTCTGTCTTGTGTAGAGTAAGGGTTGTTGAGGCTTTGTGTTGTAACTGCTTGACTGAGATAATAAAGAAGAAGACTTTGTGGATGTAGCCCCAAGGTGGGGGTGAACCACGATAAATATGTGTGTTGTGCTCTGTTCCTCAACCTGATGTGTTTGTATCTTCCTTTGCTAAGTGCTTTGATGTGTTTAGATAGATCTATTTATTCTTTGTTCTTCTGAGATATGAATGAATGTTAGATCTAGTATGTAAGATGCTTAGTGCTTTATCTGTCTAATCTAATCTATCTTGTTGTGGATAAGTGTTGAATTATCTTAGATCTAAGTACATACTGCGATGCTCTGTGCTATCTACAAAGTATGATAAGAGTTGAATATTGATGCATAATCTATGCTAGGTGATTGCTAAGTGTTATAATCAAATATTTGTGCCCAGCTAAGGTTGCAGACACCTGAGTCTTGCAACTACCCCTGCCTCTACCTCATCTGATACTTCATCTGCTTTGCAGGTGTTTTCAAAAGGGCCGATAGTTAGGGTTTTGTTGGTGCACTATTGTAATGTTGAACCCTGGGTCTACCCCTATGCCAACAAGTGGTTCCATTGCTGTGACGAAGAAGACTTAGAACGTTGAAGTACCACCGCCTAGGGACGAAGAAGACTCATCGAAGAAAAGGAAGGTCTCACCTCTGAAATATTCCTCCAAAAAGAAACCAAGAACCCTTGTAACCAAGATGCGAACTGCCCTCACATTGGATGACTTTGATTTCATTGTTGCAGCAGTCAATGATGCTTCAAAGGAAATCATAGAGAAGCAGGAGGCAAAGCAGGAACAAATGTATAGCCAAATTGAGATCGTTCTCCAAGGAGTACAACAAGAACTCCAGTCTAGCTGAACAATATCTATTGCACCTCTTCTAGAAGGAACAATAGAAGTGGGAGATGAATTAGTTCAACTCTGCAAGATTGCTAATACAATCGAAGTACGCCTTCAACATGATCAGGAAGAAAAAGAGCAGGCCACCTGGGCCCTAAAGAAAGAACATGAGGAAATTATTGAATAATGCCAAGCCATGCAACAAGAGAAGAATGCTCTCCAAGAAAAAATGAAGAAGACAGAGTGAAGATCCAAAAAGATAAAGAACAACTACTCGCAAAGAAGATAGGAATTGAAGAAGCAGTCAACAGAGAATTGCACTCTATGACCAACTTAGAATAGAAGGTCGAAGAGCCCATAGAGCGCCAAGTGATGAAGCTGGCTGAAGTTATTCAACAACTTCAACAAAGGGTTGTGGAATTAGAGCTTCAGACCATACGACAGAATCCACAAGAAGTGTGCGACCAACGAGAATTGAATGCTTAGAGAGCAGCTGAGAGGATTAAAACACTTGCTGCAGAATGACAACAACTAAGTAGAAGAAGTGTCCAGATATATGAACAACTATCTGAAGACCCAAAGTTGAACAAATTGGAGTCCAAACTCCAGGAAGCAAAGTAGCATGCAAATATAGTACAGATGTAGCTCAAGCTCTTGTCACCCATCAAGAAGATGAAGAGATTCGAGGAACAACACACTGCCCAACAACTCATTCTTATTGCGCAGAACAGAGTGATAGAAGTCACCTAGAAACTCTAGCTGAGCCAGGAGGCATCCTACCTACTTTTTGAATAAATTGAAGGCCAAGGAACACTACTAGAACAAGTAGTTGTTATAGTCGAGAAGCAACTAGAAGGACTTATCAACGAAGCGGTTGTTCAAGAATTTGCTGAGAGAGAATCAATAGCATAGAGACAAGTTGAAGTAGCTCGAGCCAAGCTCGAGACCTTTGAGGCAAAGTTACCCATACCTGAGTGACTCGGGACAAGTCACAGGTGAGTGTTGGGGGCCTGTTGGCCCTTGACCAAGTTTTGAGGAACACTTGGTCATATTTGACTATTTTTGGGACTTCGACAGCTTATCAAAGATGGAGCGCAACGCGAAGTGGAAATTGTGGAAGATAAACCCCTTTTTGGGTCCTTTTAGGGTTTTGGGGATAATGTAATGGGAAAGGGATGTTGGCCCATGGGTTTACCCATGCTTAGGCCCTTTTGTAATATAAATAGAAGGTTAGTCAAGGTGAGTAGGAGGACAATATATGTGATTTCTTAGTGCAATATCTATGTGATGTAGGCTAAGTGCCGAGAGTTGAATCTGTGTGATCAAGGCTTTGTGAATTTTGTGTAAGACTTGTAGAGCCGAGTGCAAATCCCTGTGAGAGACTGTAGAAGTCTTTGTGTTGTAGCGCAAGGAAGAAGAATCTAGTGAGATGCGTTGATCTTTTTTTCTGTGTGGAGTAAGGGTTGTTGAGGCTTTGTGTTGTAACTGCTTGACTGAGATAATAAAGAAAAAGACTTTGTGGACGTAGCCCCAGGGTAGGGGTGAACCACGGTAAATTTGTGTGTTGTTTTTTGTGCCTCAATTTGATGTGTTTGTCTCTACCTTTACTAAGTGCTTTGATGTGTTTAGATAGATCTATTTATGCTTTGTGATTCTAAGATATGAATGAATGTTAGATCTAGTATGTAAGATGCTTAGTGCTTGATCTGCTGAATCAAATCTATCTTGTTGTGGCTAAGTGTTTAATTATCTTCAATCTGAGTACATACTGAGATGCTATGTGCTATCTGTGAAGTATCATAAGGGTTGAATATTGATGAATAATCTATGCTAGGTGATTGCTAAGTGTTATAATCACATATCTGTGTCCCAGCTAAGGTTGCAGACACCTGAGTCTTGCAACCACCCCTGCCTCTACCTCAAGTGAGACTTCATCTACTTCGCAGGTGTTTTCGAAAGGGCTAGTAATTAGGGTTTTGTTGGTGTGTTGTTGTATCTTTGAACCCTAGATTTGCCTATGTGCCAACAGTCTCTAAGGCCTTCAGAATTTACATCCCAGGTTACCATCATATTGAGATCAATAAATATGTGACCTTTGATGAATATGAAACACTCAAGTAATCAAGGAGATGCCATCTTGAAGAAGTATATGAAGAAGAACCTGTAGCTCCCAGAGTTTCAAAACCAGTGAAGGAAGTCATAGTTTCCCCTGATGATGAGATTCAAAAAGATCATGATATAAAAGAATATCAAGAACCTCCCCAAATGATGATCTCTCACAAGAGAAAGCTAGCTTGGGCAAGGGAAATTATTCAATATGGAGAGAAGTATGGTGCCCCAGAAGGAACCATGAGACAAATCAAGAAACCTAAGCCATTCTCCAGTTATATGGCTTTGATGTGTGATCTCATAGAAAAGGAGCCTACTTGATTTGAAGAAGACATTCAGAAGAAAGAATGGAAAGATTCCATGAAAAAAGAATACCAATCCATTATAAAGAATGATGTATGGGAAATAGTTCCCAGACCGAAGAACAAAGATGTGGTATCTTCCAAATGGTTATACAAGATAAAACATGTTTGTGATGGAAGTATTGAAAAACATAAAACAAGGTTTGTATCTCATGGATTTTCTCAAAAGGAAGGCATTGATTATGAAGAGACGTTTTCTCTTGTATCCATATACACTTCTATTAGAACCATTATAGCTCTTGTAGCCAAGTTGAAGTGGAAGTTACACCAGATGGATGTGAAAAGAACCTTCTTAAATGGTATTATTGAAGAAGAAGTGTATATAGAACAACCTCAAGGGTTTGAAGTTTAAGATAAAAAGACTCTTTTCTGTAGGTTGAAGAAGGCTTTGTATGGATTGAAGAAAGCTCCTAGAGCTTGGTATGGAAGAATTGACAGTTTCTCGATGAGCTTGGGATTTACCAAGAGTAAAGATGATTCTAACCTTTACTTCAAGGTTATGAATGATGAGCCAATTATATTACTTCTATGTGTATGACTTATTCCTAACTGGAGAAGAAAATATCATCACTGATTGTAAGAAGAAGCTCATTGTAGAATTTGAGATGAAATAACTAGGCCTGATAAACAATTTCTTAGGTCTTGAAGTTTGGTAGAGCCTAGAAAAGATATTCCTTAACCAAGGGAAGTATGTAGTTGAAATACTAAAAAGGTTTGATATGTTGAAATGTAAAGCCATGAATACACCCATGGAATCTGTTAGCACTCTGTAATTTTCCCAAGGCCGTGAGGCAATCATAGAGGCAACATCAAAACCACTTCGAGTCTTGGATCTAGCCCTCCAAGACTCAGAGAGGGATCTCTCTGTCTGATATAGCTTTGTTTGAGGAGGTATTAGGCTAGTTATGAAGAACATGGGTTGGGGTTTTTAAATGATTGATTTGGAACAGTAAGGAGGGCCATTGGGCAAATGGGGTCTACACTTTAAACAAGGTGATTCACTCTCAGCTCTAAACAAAGTTCTTTCACAGGGCAAGGTAGCAGAAATATTGGATAGAATTGAGTTTTAATGGTATTGATTTGAGGAAGAAATAGGGGAGATAAAATCCAGGCATAGGAGCAGCTAAGAATTCCTGAACTAAGCTTTAGCAGAAAACATAAAGATCATCAAAAACTCAGAGGCAGAGTATCTGCTGATAAATTCTGCTTCTATTACTTTCCTTCTGATAATAAGAACTGAAAACAAGCATAATGATCACAGGAAAAACATTAAATAGAGAAAAACACCACCAATATCACCACACAGGAATCCTGTAAAAGAAAACATGTTCATTGCTGATTGCTCATCTCAAAATTACAGAGAATAAAAAAGTCTTCTAGTCATGCATAACCCACAGTCCAGTCTAGGAACCTCAAAGGTCGAACCATTTTACATTAAAATCATCTGGATAAATAGGATAGACCATCCCAATTAGTTTTGGAAGTTGGTTTAACCACCTCGGCCAAAAATAACCACCACTCCCACAAAATTTGGAGTTTTCTGCCATGAAAAATGGATCGGTTTTCTGTGAAACAGGGGTCCGAAAAGACACGTTTTTCTCTTGAATGATGACACTTGGGAAAAAACTGAAGGAGTTTATTGTATATGGGCATGTGATGGACAAAAACCTCCTTCGGCTTCACCGAATTCATCCCCAGCTGTCCGTAACATCTCCTGCAAGATCGGGACTGTAACGGAAAATGGAGAATCTGGAAAAATGGGCCTAAAAGATGGCTTCGATTCCATCTTCTTGTGGCTCCGTTGCCAAAACTGAAATAATTTTTTGTTCCTCATCCCGTTCTGAGAAAAAACCTCTCTCGGATTTTCAAAATCCGTCTCCGTTTGACCAAAAATCGATCCGGAAGTGGACGTGGTAAAACAGGCAAAAATGGTAAATTTTTGAGAAAGTGGTTTTTCTTCGGGGGGCAGTATTCCGGACCCCCCCCCCTCGTTAAATGTAGAATGCACGGGGGGTCCGGAATTCAATCTAATCTATTGATCTAGGTGCTCACTCCGGGACCGTCCAGATCTGCATAAGTATTAATCACGATTCCGGACCCCCCCCCTCATGTTAAATTTCGGAAGGTGAGGGGGGGTCCGGAATTATTATCATCCGTTGATTAGTTTGGATATGAAGTGGATGGGAGCGCTGGTGTATGGAGATGTGCACGGGATTTTTGGGTGGTAAGGTGAGTGGAGGGTGATGTGAGGGGGATGGGTGAGTGGAGTATGACGTAGGGTTGAGGTATGAGGGGGTTGAGTGGAATGTGAGGTGGGGTAGGTGGGAGTGACGTGAGGTAGGTGGGGATGGGTAGACTTAGGATTATTTTGTTTTAGTTTTCATTTTTTTTTTAATATTTTTAATATGTTTTTTTTATGTATTACGTTAGTTTTTTTAATGTTTTGTTGTTTATGTTTTGTTTTTTAACTTTTTATGTTTTAATTTCTTAATATATTTATTTAATGTTTGTTTATTATATTTCTATTTTATTTTCTTTATGTTTTATTATAATTGTTTTTTATATGTTTTTTTTATTTGGTTTTGTAATGTTTTGTTATTTATATTATTTAATGTTCTAATTAATCCTAATTACTAACCTAGTTACTAACTTAATTAATAATTAACTAATTAATAATTAATTAATAATTAATTAATTATTTAACTAGTCGTTTATTAATTAATTTAACCTATACTAACTATATTAATACTTATTATTATTTTAATTAACTAACTGGGATTATTAACTTAATGTTTTTATCCTAAGTCCATTTATTCAAGGATAGAAGGTGGGTGAGGCGTATTCAATGGGTTGAAAAGACAAGGGAGTGAAGGCGCAACGAAGGATGAAAGATGCAACATAATGATGGAGGATCAGGCGAAATGGATGGAGGGAGGAAACGGGATCAACCGAGCCAGACTTCGTCATCACGAGGGAAAACGCCAAATCAACAGTCGAAGAATCGATTCACCTATAATTATAGGACCCCAACATAGGCTCCACCTGGTGATGACTACTTCTTTCAGGAGGTGTCAAGAACCACATACTTCTGAACATGCAGACTAGAGCTTTATCCATTGGGCTGATCCCAAAATCGTATTCTGCAACTTGTACCTGTTTTGATCTTGCAACTGAAATGAAATCAAATGAACACTGCTGAAAAAGAGATGCTCAGAATGCTGAGCTTATTCACATTCTCCTACCTACCCTACGCTACTAACAATTTCATCATTCTAAATGATACAATAATGCCAGTGCAGCCAATCAAGTAGTTGTTGAGACCAGATGACTGTTTGATTGCTTGTTAGCACAGTGAAAAGCGCAGCTTGACTTTTTGCCCAACTACTCAAAACTGCAAAGTGACAAGGCCATTGCACAAAAAATGATTGATCTTTATCATAGGGACCTCAACAATCTTGAAAAACAAAAGTAATGTCCGAGAAAGATTGAGGCTTCAGAGTGAGAAAATTTTCCATATAGGTGGCTATAGGATCAAGGTAGAAATGACATGTTCCTTGATTCTTGGATGGCAGCTCTGGCACTGTATATACGTTATTTTCATCCTTATGCATTTCCTGACATGGTTGCAACTTTCCTGATGGGTTTTGAAATGATGCTTTTGCTGAACACACCCCTGTAACTGACTGTCTAATCATATCCCTATCATAACAACGTTTTATCTCATGACTGATGAATGAAGAAAGGTTTTGACCACTTAGGCCATCTAACAGATCAACTATTGGATCCTAAAAAGACTGACAAGACTGCTGCATTGACTCGAATGAAATTTTCTGACCCTTTATGTACTTATCCTTCACTACTTGTCCAAGAGTCTCCTTCAAAACTTGAAATGATTTAAAGCACAATGGTACTGAGTTCTTTTGGATTAAATCATAATTTGTCTCAGGCTCTAAGCTTTCATCAAGAATTTGAAAATTGAAGGAGGGCAAGTGCTGCGATTCTGGGTTTAGGACAACATCCATATCCTTAATGGTATCATCAATTGATTGGTCAGAGGAATTTTTGTCTTCACTATTTACAACTGGACTAGAGTTTCTTTTCAGGAATTGAAAAGATGAGAAACATTTGGGCAAAGTGATTTCACTTACTTTGAGGTTTTCTGTCTCTTCCCCATCGCGGTCATGACTGTTGTGCAAGGGCTGATTGTCGCATCTGAACGGTAAATGATCTTCTTCCTGCCAATGACATGCTGTTGGTTTCTCTGAACAAACAACCTCTATTTCAGCTTCATGATCATCATCATACTGGTCATACTTGGGTAAATCATCCACAAATGAAATGCCATTGAACATGCATATCATGTTAGCTGGTTGTTCCTCTACAAGTCGAGATGGAGCTTCATCTTTGACTGTGCTGTGAATTGAATACATGAATGAATCATTATTCAAACCATGGTGCCAAGGGTGTGCAACAACATTTTTGGGAACTGTGACACTTTCTTTCTCTGAAATCAAGGGACCATGATGTCTTTGAACAATAAGCTCCTCTTTTATGTTAATCTTCTGCATCAGCTTTTCCATGGCAGTGGCCAAAATCTCCAGTTTAGCTTTTGATGATTTCAGCTGCTTCATTTCTTTGTCCTTTAACTATGACCTCTTGATCAACAAGTTGGTCTCCACATCAACTACAATGCTCTGCATTTCTTCAAGGCTTGTGGTGTTTCTTTCTCTTAACTGAAATGTCATCTCAGGATCAAAGGCATCTGGGTAATGCAAGTGGGAAGATCCTGGGGGTGGCCTTATATCAGGAGGTATTGCATGATATACCTTATTGAATCTAGATGAAAACTGATGTATTGTCTCCCCTGGCTTTCTTTTCAAGTGTTCATACTCTTCTAGGATAAGGAAAACATTTCCCCTGATCACCCACCTATCTAAGAACACTTGCATGAACTGCTGAAAATTTCTGATGCTTGCGGTTGGAAGGTTCTTAAACAAATCTTTAAATTTACCTCCCAGAGACAGGACAAACATTCTAATACAGACATAATCATCTTCAACCTCATAAAGGTCAAGGAAATCCTCAAGGTTTTGAATATGTCTTTCAACAATACTATTGGCATTCTCTCCATCAAACCTGGGCAGATTATTGATGTAATTGACAGGGAGGTCATGGAGAATGGGAGGCAAATCTAGAGGCTGATATCGATCTGGGACTTTTGTAAGAACAGGAGATGAAGAAAGAGGCTTACAAACATCCAGAGGTTTAGCAAGAGTAGGAGACAAAGAAGGAGGCTTATGTCTCACTAGGATTTCTACAGATGCATCTGGGATGTGCACAGGAGTATGAGCATGTACATAATCTACAATTGGGGATATGATCTCTTGAGACTTATCAATTGACTGATGGTCAAAATACTCTTCAACAATATACTTTTTATCAGGCTTAGAAAAATACAATACATGATTGCAGATAAAACCAAATATGTCTTGAATGCAATTTGAGCTTGAGTACCTAGTCTTTCTAGGCTGCTTGTCCATGCTTTAGGTTCTTCCTCCAGTGGAGTCTTCAAGTTGGCACTGTTTGGAGCTGATTGGAGTCACCAGGTGAATGATTTCAACCTTTCTGGTGTCTGTTCACTGTCCACCATTAGTGATCAGATCTGGAGCTTTGAAGTGTATTACCGGGGAACTTTCCCCAGTGTAGTCGCCATTCTGTTAGCACTCTATAATTTGCCCAAGGCTGTGAGGCAGTCACAGAGGCAACATCAAAACCACTTTGAGTCTTGGATCTAGCCCTCCAAGACTCAGAGTGGGATCTCTCTGTCTGCTATCGCTTTGTTTGAGGAGGTATTAGGCTAGTTATGAAGAACATGGGTTGGGGTTTTTAAATGATTGATTTGGAAAACTAAGGCGGGCCATTGGGAAAATGGGGTCTGCACTTTAAACAAGGTGATTCACTCTCAGCTCTGGACAAAGTTCTTTCACAGGGAAAGGTAGAGAAAATATTGGATCAAATTGAGTTTTAATGGTATTGATTTGAGGAAGAAATAGGGGAGATAAAAGCCAGGCACAGGAGCAGCTAAGAATTCCTGAACTAAGCTTTAGCAGAAAACATAAAGATCATCAAAAGCTCAGAGGCAGAGTATCTGCTGATAAATTCTACTTCTATTACTTTCCTTATGATAATAAGAACTGAAAACAAGCATAATGATCACAGGAAAAACATAAACAGAGAAAAACACCACCAATATCACCACACAGGAATCCTATAAAAGAAAACATGTTCATTGCTGATTGCTCATCTCAAAATTACAGAGAATAAAAAAGTCTTCTGGTCATGCATAACCCACAGTCCAGTCCAGGAACCTCACGGGTCGAACCATTTTACATTAAAATCATCTAGATAAATAGGATAGACCATCCCAATTAGTTTTGGAATTCGGTTTAACCGCCTCGGCCAAAAATAGCCACCACTCCCACAAAATTTGGAGTTTTCTGCCATGAAAAATGGACCGGTTTTCTGTGAAACAAGGGTCTGAACAGATGCGTTTTTCTCTTGAACGATGACACTTGGGAGACAACAGAATGAGGTTATTGTATATGGGCATGTGATGGAAAAAAACCTCCTTCTGTTTCGCCGAATTCATCCCCAACTGTCCGTAACACCTCCTGTAAGATCGGGACTGTAATGGAAAATGGAGAATCTGGAAAAATGGGCCTCGAATATGGCTTCGATTCCCTCTGCTCGTATCTCCGTTGAAAAAAATGAAAGAGTTTTTTGTTCCTCAGCCCTTGCTGACAAAAACCCTCCCTCGGATTTTCAAAATCCGTCTCCGTTTGACCAAAAATCGATCCGGAAGCGGACGTGGTAAAACAGGCAAAAATGGTAAAGTTTTGAGAAAGTGGTTTTTCTTTGGGGGGCGGTATTCCGGACCCCCCCCCCCCTTGTTAAATGTAGAACGCATGGGGGGGGGGTCCAGAATTCAATCTAGTCCATTGATCTAGGTGCTCACTCCGGGACCGTCCAGATCTGCATAAGTATTAATCACGATTCCGGACCCCCCCCTCACATTAAATTTCGAAAGGTGAGGGGGGGTCCAGAATTATTATCATCTGTTGATTATTTTGGATATGAAGTGGATGGGAGCACTGGTGTATGGATATGTGCACGGGATTTTTGGATGGTAAGGTGAGTGGAGGGTGACATGAGGGGGATGGGTGAGTGGAGTATGATGTAGGGTTGAGGTATGAGGGGGTTGAGTGGAATGTGAGGTGGGGTAGGTGGGAGTGACGCGAGGTAGGTGGGGATGGGTAGACTTAGGATTATTTTGTTTTAGTTTTCATTTTTATTTTAATATTTTTAATATGTTTTTTATGTATTACGTTGGTTTTTTTAATGTTTTTTTTTTTATGTTTTGTTTTTTAACTTTTTATGTTTTAATTTCTTAATATATTTATTTAATGTTTGTTTATTATATTTCTATTTTATTTTCTTTATGTTTTATTATAATTGTTTTTTATATGTTTTTTTTATTTGGTTTTATAATTTTTTGTTATTTATATTATTTAATGTTCTAATTAATCCTAATTATTAACCTAGTTACTAACTTAATTAATAATTAACTAAATAATAATTAATTAATTATTTAACTAGTCATTTATTGATTAATTTAACCTATACTAACTATATTAATACTTATTATTATTTTAATTAACTAACTGGGATTATTAACTTAATGTTTTTATCCTAAGTCCATTTATTTGGGGATAGAAGACGGGTGAGATGTATTCAATGGGTTGAAAAGACAAGGGAGTGAAGGCGTAGAGAAGGATGAAAGATGCAACAAAATGATGGAGGATCGGGTGAAATGGATGGAGGGAGGAAACAGGATCAACCGAGCCAGACTTTGTCATCACGAGGGAAAACGCCAAATCAACAGTCGAAGAATCGATTCACCTATAATTATAGGACCCCAACAGAATCAAAGTTGAAGATCCTAGTTGATACTCAATTAGAATTAGTTAATGTTATGTTGTACAGACAGATCATTGGATCGTTGATGTATCTGATGAATACCAGGCCAGATATATGTTTTTCTATGAACACCTTGAGTCAATATCTGGTAGATCCCAGACGTGTTCATCTTTTTGCTACAAAAGATACCTTAAGGGTACATTGGAATTTGGTCTCTATTATAATGGAGATCATGACTTCAGACTGGTTTGTTATACTGATTCAGATTGGGTAGGAATTTTTTTTATAGAAAGAGCACTTCATGATGTTGTTTTAGTTTGGGGTTATCCATGACTTCATGGCAGAGTAGGAAGCAATCCAGTATTACTCTGAGCACAATAGAAGCAGAATACATTGCTGCATGTTCCTCTAGTTGTGAATCCATATGGATTCAAAAGTTGTTGAAAGGTCTATTAGATATGGAGATGGAAGCAACCATGATTCTATGTGATAACCAGAGTTGCATAAATATGACAGAGAACCATGTGTTCCATGATAAGTTGAATTACATGGAAATCTAGTATCACTACATTTGTGATATGGTGCAGAGGGGAGTTGTAAAGCTCCAATATGTTGGCACAGATGAGCATGTTGTAGATGTGTTGATCAAGCCTTTGTCTTGTGTAAAGTTTGAATACTTTTGAGACAAGATTGGTATAGTCCAAAAGGACCCTCAAAAGGGGGAGTCAAGTTGATGATACTATGGTATCTTGACCAACATCGCGTAGGTCAGTTAGGATTTTATATCCTAGGGAATATTATGATTTTCGAGCAGATCTGTAGGGACTATCAGAGTACTACAAAATTTTGTTGTTACACCTGCCTTATTTTTTTTCTATATGATGATGATGTTGTTGTTTCTCCAATCTCGTGCTATGATGATGTTGTTGATCCAGCCTCGTGTTGTGATGATGTTATTGCTCTAGCCTAGTGTTTTGATGATGTTGTTTCTCCAGCCTCATGCTATTGATGATGATGTTGTTGTTATAACTTTTATGCTAATTGATGTTGATGTTTCAGATTCCAGGTCCATGCTGTGAAATGATGATGATGATGTTATTCCATCTCCATGCTGTAAATGATGATGATGATGCCATTCTCACTCCATACTGTGAATGATGATGATGATGATACTCCAACTGCATGTTGTGAATGATGATGCTATTGATGATCAGAAAAACTTCCGATGATTTATAGATATGACAATCAGTGTTCCAGATGTTGTTGATATTGCCTCCCTCTCGCTCCAAATGATGTTGTAGAATACCCTTCTTGTTAAGGGGGATTGTTTAAATATTGTATCTTTGAAGAATATTCTACTTATTATTGAGTTATTGTCTTATATATCAATCCCCTTTTGTGGATTGATCATGTCAGTAATTATGTATGAAAAAATCCCTTTTTGTGGATTGGTCAAACCCTAATTAAATGATTCTAATTGAGAAGTTGACCCCTAGGGCTAATTAAATTTGTTTTAGACACTAAGTGAAGAAGTCATGATGTAGGAGCATTGCTCCACCTCAACACGTGACAACTCATTTACATGCATGGTACACATTCAAGGAAGGAGAGGCGTCCTCCTCTCATTTTTCCTCGAGAATCCAGGGCATGGTCCAGGCATTATTTGAAGACAAGATGGAAGATCCAAATCGTTCTTTTGCACAAGCTGGAGATAAGGTCTCCATTAATAGGCTAATGACATAATGGATCTGCATCTAATTTGGAGCATATTTCCATCATTGTAATCTTTCCATTAGACAGGTGTTTGAATGGTGTTTTGAAACCACTTAATTAGCTTGTGCGGGAAGCTCATAGATCCCTTCTTGTATAAATATTTGAATTTGTTGCAAAGTAGAGGGTAGATGATAAGAGGTGAGAAGATAAGGGGTCAACTAAGATAGAGTTATCCAGGGAGAGGAACATATAGAGTCGAGACTTACTTGTAACTCGAACTCCACCATTGTAATTTGGCATTCCACCATTAATTGAAAACGATAGTTTTTCTTATTTTACATTTTTGTTTAATGGTGTTGTGTTATGGATTTCATTTACATGCATTTTAATTGTAGATGAATGTTAGAAATTTTCTACAGGGATAGAGATATAGTTTCCTATCTGTGAGTGTGTTGAGTTAAGTCTAGTTCTCTAGGCTAAGTGCAAGGAGTTCGCGACAGAGTAGGGGAAATCTGTGAGCCGACACAAGTAGTGTGTATCTAAACTCAGTGCAGTCAGAAGAGAAGCTTCCAGGAGGGCACACCATATTAATTTACAAACTCAGGGAGAAATTTCAAGGTGGTTAATTCCCTTGAAAATAAAGACTGTGTGGAGAGAAGCATAGTCCAGAGTTACTAAATACTCTGAAATACTCTTCTAGGAGGGCATCAAAATTGCGTGATAATTCATAGGAGAAACACAAGTGAAGGTGTTCAAGAATCCCATAATTGCTGAACATTTTGGTGAAGGAAGGCATTTCAAGAAGTGCATCAAAAAAGGAAAGGAGATGCCTTAAAAATTTCCAGAAGGCTAAGGGAGAAGCCATTGAAGAGATGAGTGAAGTGCAAGGAGTGAACCTAAGGAGTTGTAATTCCATCTTACAAATCTTAGGAGGAAGGGCGAGAAGATTCCATGAGGGCAAGAGAAACTTACAAAGGAACTTGGAACCTTCGAGGTTTTCAAGCCGAGAAAATTCGTAGGAGATTTTCATAGATTTCTATAAGGAGTGCAGAAAGGAGTTTCGAGAATAGTCTAAGTCTTGAAAGGTGAATTTTCACTAAGTGAGAAAGGGAGTTGAGGACTTGTTTAAGTCTCGAAGATGGAGAATTCATCCATATTCGAGGAGAAGACAGGTGGTAGAAGATCGAGAAGTTCGAGAACAAGAACTTCATAATGTTTACTGAGAGCAAAGAAGGATCTTCATGAGGTCATGAAGAGATATTTGAATCCAAACCATTGGATATGGAAGGGAACATTGTAGGGTTATGTGAATTTCGAAGGAAGAACCCTTCGGAGAAGAGCCAAGAGGAAGTCTCGAGGAGATGAAAGCTGGAGAAATCTTGGCTGTCCATCAAGGAGGACATGTAGAGTGGGATCGACATTTAACCGATTCACAAGTCGAGAAAAGAAGGGTCATGAGGAGAGAAGACTCGTGAGGTTCGAACTCACGAAGTGATCATAGCCATTGGTCACAGAAGGAATGTGGATCGTATATTTGGTCCTGAAGAATTCACTGATTTGGGAAATCGAGAAAGGAGGAGGAGAAAGTTTGCCAAAGTCCCGAAGCATGGGGTCACGAAGGTAATTGACCCACGATCTTAGTCCGTGGTCATATCAGGGAGAGATCCTTGCATAGAGAGCTAGCACCTATTGGTGTAAGAGTTAAAAGTGCAAGGAGAGGGTCCACAGATGTCCCATAGTGGATTTCGAGGAAGAGAAAGGGCCCGTGTCAAGTTAAATCAGTTCCATCAGAAGCCCGATGAACCATTTGGTTCGATGACTTGAACGATCCTAGACTAGGAGGTTACGTCAACCCTGAAAGAGTTAGAGGGGAGGTTGATGCCAAGTCAGCCTTGCTTGATGAAAGGACACAACCCTAGCACTCCTTAGCTAGTATAAATAAGAGAGGATAACACCTCATTCACTCAATCACTCAAGTCACTCATCCAATGCACAAGTTTGAAGGAATATGCAATTACCAGAATAAGGAGAGAGAGGTGCATTGCTTAGTATTGGATATTGTCTTGTCTTTGGTATTTTATCTTGGAATCATATTGGATATCTATATTAAGGAATTTTTTGCTGGGTTTTCTCCCCCATGAGGGTTTCCCAGGATAAATGTTGTGTACCTTGTGATTGTGTTTCTTTCAGTGATCTTTCTTATGCTATTATTGTCTAGTAAATTGGAAAGAACTTAATAACAAATCTAAAATTAACACATATCGTGAATGTTTTTTATATAATCCCTTCATTAAAGATACTTCAAATAATTGATATAAAATTTAATCCATATTGTAGGTCTTCGAACAAAGGGTAAATTTCCATGCCGAGTTTATGGTCCTAATAGTAAATCTTTTCGTTCAAGAAGTTTAGGAAAGGAGGTGTTTGATGAGTATAGGCATTTCCTCTCTAAGAACCATAGGTATCAAAGTACTGATAAACATATTTTATATAGGAAAGAAGACACTGGATTAAAACCACGAAGAATGAAACCTTGTCTATGGTAGTTTCAATATTATAGAAATTGTCAAGGCATGGATAAAATTGTCTATGTATCATACATAAAATGTTTGGAATATTTTATAATTTTATTGCATTTCATTCATTGTACTAATTGACAAGTATTGTTGTAATATCTTTAATTATATGATTCACCTTGAAGGTCATCATGAAGGCATTAATAATGGGGCACTTCCATGAGGAATGAAAATTTATCTCGTACAATTCAGTAGGCTCCCATACTATGAACACCTAGAAATTGTTCATTTGTTTGATACAATGCATGTTTAGAATAATGTAACAGAAATATTATGAAGAATATTAGATGGAAATAGTGACAAAGAAAAAATTGTCAAGATTTGTAATGACATTAAGGAGGCCAATCATGCAATGCAAAGTGTGATTCATTCAAATAGCAATGCAGACGACCAAAATATAATGCCCTTCCATGGTTATTGATAGAGCAACAAAGCAAGGATGTAAAGGAGGTTATTGAAAATATTAAATTTCTCACTAGATTTTCTTCAAACATAAACAATATACTAACAAAGAAAGGTGAATTAGGTGGGGTAAAATATCATGATTGGAATACCTTGATTAAGGTAATTATTTTGTTGTATATATTTCTATATTGGTGAAACATCTTGTTAATGTTTTTTTTCTACTAATTTGGGAATAAATAATGATTCATTTTTTAATGTTACAATATTTTATACCTCTATCTCTCTTAGAAAAAATTGACAACAATGTCAAACATGTTATATATGATCTTGGAAAATACATGAGGTAAGTGGCGATTTATATGCAAAGTGTAATTTTTTCAATTCGTTGTACAACTTATATTTGACTACATGTGTTTTACTTGTAATGTAGTACTATATACTTTTTTGTTGAAACCTATGATTTGCTTGCATCATTTGTATATGGTTTTCATCTAAATAAATAGATAGAGAATATATAAAGTATTGGACGTTACAAATTCCTCGTCTAATGTGTGAAATGAAAAAGTATCTACCTCCAACATTTTTCAATGCACAAGAACACTACCTCCTACACCAAGTTGAGGACATTGAAAAGTGTGGACATGTAAACACAAGGTCAATGTGGATGGTTGAGAGGCACTTGAAATCATTGAAGGATTTTGTTAGAAAAATAGCATGTCCTGAGGGTTATATGGTAGAGTGTTGTGAGAATGCCCATTTTGGGGAAAATGCCATTTTTGGAGAGAAAAGCATGAAGTGGAAGAAAAGACAACTAGAAGGAAAAGAAACACATGTGAGGGAAGAATGTGAGGTGTTCCTTGAAAGGGGGACCTAACTACACTAGGGTTAGGGTTTTTGCATGATATTGTAATGACTGATAAGCCAAGAGTATGTATAAGTAGCACCTTAGAAGTCTAGGTGAGAGAAGTGTGGAGAGCGACCAAGAGAGAAAGAGAAGAATAGAACTACAAAAATTTTGTAAGTTGGTGAGCTAGAGAAGAGTGAAGAAACTCGATCCCTAGGGTTAGATCGCATGTTGAGAAGCCTGGTGCAATGTAGTCATCCTCATAGGGATCGTGAATCCTATTGAGATTGTAAGATCCAAGACTGTAAACACACACGACACGATCTATTGTTGAGACATAATAATATATATTGAGAGACAAAGCTTTGAGGAGATAGCCTAGGAGGGGGTGACCCATGGTAAAAATTGTGTTCTATGACTTAATGTATGCATCTCCATTGTTGTTAATGATTAAATTCTAAATGAATGAATAAAGGAACTAGTTAGATCTAATATTCCACATGCATGAGTAAGAATGACTGATTAATTAACATGCTATACTAAATAAATGAATATTACAAGGTACAACCATAGATCCCCACTTATTCCCATGATGTTGTTGATTAAGGTTGGTTGTCATTGATGTCAACCCTTGAAGAAAGACCCGTAGCCCAAAGTTTTGGGTAATGGACCCAATAGTGTTTGATGTAAATATGACTCATTATTTTTTTTTCATGGTTGATAAGAAGTAAATATGGATGAACTCCAAAGTGGTCCCCTTATGGTG
>JZKD02S2032893.1:327099-354232 GCA_000966675.3 Picea glauca
GTGGCAGGACGGGGCAAGGACAGGTGGTTGTAGCCACCTTCTGGTTGTAGCCGGAGAACATTGGGGTTTGTAGCCTCCTTCTGGTTGTAGCCAGAGATTTGGGGAGTTGGAGCTTTCCTCAGGTTGTAGCCTGAGAAACTAGTGGGTTGGAGCCTCCTTCCAGTTGCAGCTGGAAAAAAAGGAAGTTGGTGCTTCCAATGAATGTAATTCTTCAAGACATATAAGAAAAAGCATTCCGTGGTTTTTTCCCTATTTAGGTTTCCACGTAAAACACTGGTGTACTATGTATGTGTATGATTGTTCATTTGTTCATTGCATATTTACTCTGCAGTTATTGGATAATAATGCTTCATTGATATAGCACTTGGATTATATAGTTAAAAGGGATTAAATTCCTCTATTATTGATTCAACCCCACTCTCAGTAATCTAGCAGATGCAAGTGTCTGAGCATTGCAACCACCCATAGAACTATCTCAGGTGAGACTGTGCAGTGCACCCTGTGTATTGTGCTTCCTTCTGGTTTACCAGGAGGGCCAATAGTTTTAGATGGATTTTGTTGGGAGCTTGTCAAATATGAATCTGGGTCAACTTATGATAGTAAGGTCAGATAAAAGTAGATAAAGTAGTATATGAACAACAAATGGTCATGTTTATGGTTGGAACATAATGTCATTGAGTGATTAATATCTACTGAAGAAGCATAAAAAGAATATCAGATTCGATGACAAAAACATGAGAATACAGAAGGGGATATTGATACCATGGAACCCAACGAAGGCAGAGATTGAGAGATGGTTGAAAAAAAAGGAACTGGAGTTTGCGCAGAAAGATAACATAAACCTGAATTTGACACCACGAAAATACGTGGACAAGTACGTATTCAATGACTTGCATGATGTATTTTTCTGTGATTTCCCACATGTATTGTAGTAGTGGATATCGAGGTTGAAATACAACCATGCTACAAATCGGATCAGACAGCTAGATTATAATCCTATAGAGATCATACACTTACAACAAGTTGACAATAAATTTATGCGCACAATAGAGTTCTGGTTAGACAACATTATTGTAGGATTTATCACAGAATTTGCAGTAGATACTGCGAAGTCTTACAACGAAGCAGAGCAAGAGTTCTTGAAGGGACCTTGAGTTAGGTATATCAAATCATTGTATACTTCCATTAATATATTATTATATAACAAGGGTGTAATGACAATGCCCTTAGATAACTAAACTTCCCTACGTGCATGGGGGAAGGGGGGAAGCACTGACAAGAGACAGAGAAATGGATAGAGGAAAGAGGGAAGAGGCCTTGGATCCAATCACGATGGAGGAAGACCATATCAAAAATATCATGGCAACATTTGGACGAATGCACAGTGAAGTACCCTACCAATATAATGTGAACAACAATAAGAGAGTCGTAGTCGTGAGGGAAGGCTTGGAAAGCGATGAAGAAGAGGTAGAGGATCTCTGGGCTATGGATTAGATTGAGGAAATCCTATGCACAACATATGAAAGTAAGACTAGAGGTCCAAGAACAGGAACATACAGAAACACTCCTATCCATGTCAGTGTTAGTGTGGAACCCATAAACCCATGTGCGATTAATAAACCATTAAGAACACCACCATTTAGACAACCAAATTTTGCAAGGAAGACAATAAGAAGTACATCTAGTCAAGGAACAACAACTGGAGGAGCCAGTTTAGGAAGTAGTATCCAAGTATCTACACCGCATGGAGGTAGAAGTTCAACATTTAGGATGGAAGGACACGATCCCACCATCATATTACCAGAATTCAAGGGAGAGTTGTTGGAGGACCCTGAGAAACACTTGTTCATTTGTGAAAATATCTCGGAAGAAAAACATATCACAGATGAGGACACTAAACTTGCATAGTTAGCCATCATGCTAATATACCATGCATTGGATTGGTACATGAACTTAGCTAAAAATATTCCACTAGGGGCAACTAGAATGATTGTGGATATCAAGAAGCTATTGATAAATGAATTCCAAAAACCTAGCTGAGAGGATCAATACATGAAGGAGATAATAGAGATCAGACAGAAACCGGAAGTATCTGTGTGGGATATTGACCAGAGATTCAAATGATTGAAAGGAAAGCTGAAATATTTCACGATATATATGCAATATGGGCATCTATTTGTCACTTCCCTGCTACTTCACTTGAAGTACCCTTTGAGAAAATAAAATTTTCAAACTTAGGCAGAGGCTCTACAGGCATCCCTACAACTGTAAGAGAACCAATATGAGAAGATAGATCCATCCATAGAGGATATGAAGGAGGATATTAAGAACATAACATTTCACTAAACCAGAACAGGGGTAAGGACAAAAGATAAGTTGTTTTGTGCACCACATGTAGGATAGAAAGGACACCAAAAGATCAAATGCCCAACATTCGTGCAGTACATGGAAACAAGACTTCCAAACCCTTTGCCATCAGGAGGAATATGGCGTGAGATCTGTAAGACACAGGGGCATGATCCATATCACTGCCCAATGATGCAAAAATACCAGACAATGCCTAAGAGTTCATATTGCAACTTTTTCAAGTCAATAGGCCATGGTGACAAAGATTGTCAAAAAATGGAGCTGATGAGGGAACGAACATCAAATAGCTATAGGGTGAAGGAAAATATGATGACAGGGAAAGCTTCACCATAGTTAAACCAAGTACCAACCCCATTTAACATTGAACCAAAATAATACAACACTGTGCATCCACAGTATAGTACCACGCAGGCATAGTATAATCCCATGCAGTATAACTAGGTGCCCCGGTACAACACACCACGAGAAGATCGAGTTGGATACAAAGGTGGAGGACGAGGAAAAGGAGGCTTTGGAAGAGGTAGAGGACCAATGGTATGTCACAACTGTAAAAAACCAGGACATTATGAAAGAGAATGTCCACTTCCACCTGCAACATGTATGTATTGTTGTGCATCAAATCATGATACAGAAGACTCTTCGACACTATTGGGCAAGATCCAGGAAAAGATAAATTAGAACAATTATAATGTTTAGTGGATTTATACAGAAGCAAGGGATGACGAAAACAATATCAACATAGTTATGAACAGAGGAACTAAGACAAGAAATGACATAGTAAGACAATATCCAACACAACACCAATGGGTGAGGATGAATACTGAAACACAGAAGTCGTTTGATGCACATAATGAAAAAAGGATATTCAAGCAAGCGATAAAAGAATTCTTGAAGCCAGACATTGAATCTACATCAACTTCACAACATACTCAGGATGGACCAACATATGAGATGCCTTCATTATGGGATCATACTAATGAAGCACAACCCCTAGGACAAGTAAGTACCATAAAGGATTTCCTGCACTCCTGTGTTAAGAAGATGCACAAGAATAAACCACACAGTACGATGGGTAGGCACAAAAATAAGGGAACCTCCTAGTTTTCATGGGGTGGACGACTTAGAATAATTCATAATAAGATATGAATATGAATTGTTACCAAATTAGAGGCTCTTATCTCTGGACATAACACTTAAGAAAACACCTGGAAGATGGTGGGGTGCGCACAAGGAGACCATTAGGGACCAGTACCAATGCAAACGATTACTATGCATTAGGTTCGACACAGATTAGAAGAGAAAAATGATGCAGAGATATGATGGATAGGGGTCACCTTTGGAACACTTGGAGAAGTGAAGAACATTATGGATGATGAAGCCACCATAGAAATGGCCTCATCACTTTATTCATACACTAGAAGGAATCCCAACAAACTGGTATGTAGACCAAGAACTACATAGAGGAACTATAGAATGGGCAGTGCTACAACAAAATTTTACAATCACTTTCTCATTTGAACATGAGAACCACAACATATAATCAACACTCAAACAAATCATAGGGGTGATATTCATTAAGGAACCAAAAGTTGAACTTAGGACATAAGATCAACAACAAAACATACAAACAGTGAAAGAATTACTATCAGGATACCATGTGTAGGAAGAAGCACTAGATGAAGAGGACCTGCACAACATTCAGATTATAGAAGATGAAGGTGAAAGAGGCGTGGAAGGTCCACCTCTGAAATCATAAGTGTTTGTTGCGTTGATCAAGGTGAAGAAAGTTAACATTGGCACAACCTAGAATCCCAAAATAGCCAACATTGGAGACTACTAGGATGAGCAAATAGTAAAAAGCATAATAGAGTTACTGCATGAGTACAATGACCTAGTCCCAACAACCTTTATAGAAATGAAAGAAATAGAAGGAGAGTTAGGAGAGATGAAGATACCTCTCAAATATGAGGCTATATCGGTCAAACAATGACCATATAGATTGAACCCAATATATACAAAGAAAGTAAAAGAAGAAATTGATAGGATATTGGAGGCTGGAATCATGGAACCAATGGAGGAATATGAATGGTTAATCCCTATGGTAGTTCAGGAGAAGAAGCAGGGATGGATAAGGATATGTGTCGACATGAGGAAGTTGAATGATTCTTTCTTTCATGACCCTTTCCCTACCCCTTTCATAGATGAGGTACTAGAGAATGTAGGAGGCCATGAAGCATACTCATTCACAAATGGATTCTCAGGTTACCATCAAATAAATATATCCCTAGAATATCGGTACAAGACTGCTTTTTCCACAGAATGGGGATCCTACTAGTACACAGTCATGCCTTTTGGGCTGAAGAATGCACCAACTATATTATCAAGAGTAGTCACAACTTCTTTTAAAGAATTCATCCATCAGTTTTTAGAAGTATACCTAGATGATTGGACAATATATAGTCTATTGAAGGACCATGTAGAGGTATTAAGGCTGATGTTAGAAATATGCAAGCAATGTCAGATATCGCTAAATATCAAAAAGTGCATCTTTGGAACAGCTTTTGGGATACTATTGGGCCATATAGTATGCAAACAAGGCTTGCTAGTAGATCTTGCCAATATTGTAGTGATTGTTAATCTACCACCACCAAAATCAGTTCGTCAGTTGAGAGAAACATTCAGACACACATGCTAATATAGAAAATTCATAAAAGGGTATGTGTAGATCACTGTGCCAATGGAGAAATTTTTGAGGAAAGATAACAAGTTTCAGTGGAATGAGGACCATCAATGAGGATTGGGCACTCTAAAATAGAAGATGGTAACAACACCAATACTAGTATTCCCAGATTGGGAAAAGACACTTCATGTGCATGTAGATGCGTCAACTATAACACTTAGAGCTATTCTGGTGCAACCAGGGATAGGGGAATTGGACCCTCCTATAGTATTTGCTAGCAGAAAAATGTCAAAATCAAAGCATAATTATAATACCACAGAAAGATAAGGCCTAGCTATG
This sequence comes from Picea glauca, assembly GCA_000966675.3. Lineage (NCBI taxonomy): Eukaryota > Viridiplantae > Streptophyta > Pinopsida > Pinales > Pinaceae > Picea > Picea glauca. The sequence goes on from JZKD02S2032893.1 coordinate 332,486, forward strand.
GTTTATGCACTCCATAAGTTTAGAAATTACTTACTGGGTAAATATTTCAAGATGTTTACAAGTCATTCAACTCTTAAATACCTAGTCAATAAGCTAGTGTTGGGAAGGGTGGGGGGAGGGGAATTTGTAGATGGTTACTGTTGTTACAAGAATTTGACTTTGAAGTAATAGTCAAACCAGGGAAGTTGAATGCATGACTGGATCACCTATCAAGAATCACTAATGGAGAGGAACCTATGAACTTAACGGAAAAATTCCCTGATGCACAATTATTTTCAGCCCAAGTAGCTGATGAATATTTTTCTGACATCATTCAATACTTGAGTACAAGGACCACACCACAAGAGTTCAACATTGCACAGAAGAAAACCTAGTAGCCTAAGTTGCAGACTATCAATTGATTGCAGGACACTTATATAATATGAGTGCAAATAACATCTTGAGAATATGTGTACTAGAACATGAAAGACCTAGGATTTTAGCAGAGGCCCATGAGGGACTAACATGAGGAAATTATGGAGGAAAAGCTACTACGTAGAAGGTATTTGCGTACAGGACTATGGTGGCTTACCATTCATAGAGATGCAAAGGACTACTACTAAGGATGCGATGTATGTCATAGGGTTGGTAAACCTAATAGATGGGACAAGATGCCCCTAAGACAACAAGTGACCTTGCAGGTCTTTGAAAAATGGGCAATAGACTTTGTGGGACCAATTAAACCACCAACAAAGAGGCTAGGAGAAAGGTATATTATTACTGCGACATAGTATCCAACGACATGGGCAGAAGAAACACCAGTAAAAGATTACAACACAAAGACATCAATGCACTTCTTGTTTGAGCAAGTGATCACTAGATTTGGATGCCCAAGGATTCTAATGAGTGACCAAGGAACTCACTTCATTAATAGTACTATTAGGTCTATGACTGAGGAGTTTGAACTATATCATCAAAAGAGTACACCATACCAACCTCAAGAAAATGGAACAGTGGAAGCCTTTAATAAGATCCTAGAGAATGCATTGACAAAGATATGCAACATCAACAAGGATGATTGGGACTTGAAGATACTAGTAGTACTATGGGCATATAGTACTAGATGCAAAACGTTGACATGACAGAAACCAGTCATGTTGGTATATGGACAAGAAGCAATGGTGCCATTAGATTTTTTGGTACCTAGCACGTGTGTAGTAGAAATCACCAACTTTTGGCATAGGGGAAGACCTACGGTTCATCTCTAATAACAATGCACCAACAAACCCTAACTACTGGCGCTTTCGTCAACACCTGCGGAGTAGATGAAATCTCACCTAAAGTAGCAATAGGGGGGTTGCAGGACACATGTGTCTATAACCAGAGGAAGTGCAAGATGATTCCGTAATAACAATACAATATAACCTAGAGATTCTTAACAATATTATTCTTCAGTTCATGAATTTATTTATGTATTCTTATCTTTAGTAAGGGAAATAATAATGAAATCATAGTATAAAAGATAGCAAATAACACAAAATCAATCACATAGAACAATAATATTTTACCTAGTTCACCCTCTCCCTAGGGCTACGCCCACATAACTGTGTTTATTAATCAAGTATATGAAAATACATAGTTCTATCTATGCACTCAGTTGCATATCCTTCTCTCTCTCTCTCTCTCTCCTCTTAACCTCACAACACAGTGCACCCAGCTATAGAGTCGATGTTCGCACCCAGTTGAAGATCCAAACATACAAGAATACTCTAAGACATAACACTTTCACATCTCAATCTCTTTATCCACAACAACCCTCTCAAGTCTTCTATCCCTCTATTTATCATTCCATGACTCTTAGAATCCCTAGACCAAAGTCCAAGTCCCAAAACCCTAGGTGCCAAAACCCTAGGTACCAAAACCTTAGGTACCAAAACCCTAGGTTCACATAACCCACATTTTAAGGGCTTCACCAACCTATTCTTCCTTCTTCTCCATGAGGTGCGTGAAGCACCCATTAGTGTCTTCTTCCACTTGCTAACTTGTCCCCGATCTGTCTTCTTTGCTACTTTGTCTTCCTTGATCTTCTCTTTCAATGACTTGCTTTCCTTTACTTCGTTCCTTCTTTTATGCTTTGTTAACCACTTTGACCCTTCCTTGGTTTGTGTTCCTTCTGCGCACTTAGTACTTTGTCTTTCTTCTTCTTTAATATTATCTTTCTTCCATAATACCTACCCAAGGGACAACAAGCCCCCAACACTCACATGTGACTCATCTCGAGTCACTGCAGGGTTAAGCCTCCTGTATTATTTCGACTACAAACTGCACAAAGTAGCCCGTTCTTTCTACTATGTCCCTCCCTAACTTGTGCAAATTGTGTTTTCTATGTCTGGTACCCAATTTCAACTGCACCGGGTACCTAGAACCTTCTTTGTTTGTTTTTACTGAGAGATGAGAGGCAGTTGGTTTTCATAATACAGCTTCAACCGACTCCCATTTACTAAACCATCCTTCCATTATCCATTAAGGGATTTCAACTGCACAACTCCTCCTTTTGTAACATAGGAAACCTCGAATGGTCTGAGCTAGTGTGTCTTGAAATTTCCTAGATGCTTCATGAACATGTTGTCATATAAAAGTGCCAAATCTCCTTGTTTAAATGCTTTATTCTTGATCTGTCTATCATGATAAGCCGAGTTTTCTCATTCTTTTTGTACCTGCCAATGAAATCCTGTAATGAACCCATCTTCCTCTAATTCTATCAACTATGTGATCCTTTCTTGAACAACATCAATGTCATCCATGCCTGTAAATGTTGCAATTATTAAACTAGGAACCAAATATGCCATAGGTACCACTGCTTCCAGGCCATAAACTAACTTGAAGGGATTTTGTGTTGTTAAATTTTTACAAGTAGTTCAATAAGCCCATAACACTTTTGAAATTCTTGAATCCTAATCATCTATGTTAACACTGTAAATCTTAGTTAGCATTGTCTCCATAATATTATTGAAATCTTCGACCGTACCATTCGTCTGCGAGTGGTATGAAGTGCTCTTATGATGGTGAACTTCAAACTCCTGAGTCAAGGATTCAATAGTTTTGTTAATGAAGTGTGTGCCTTGATCACTCATAAGGATCTTCGGGCATCCAAATTTGGTTATGATATCATTAAAGATGAACCGCGCAGTTGTAGCTACACTACAATCATTAAATTCTCTTTCTTCTTCCCATCTGGTCAAATACTCTGTAGCAGTGATAATGTATCAAGCTCCTATGTGCTTTCTTGGTGGGTTGATCAGTCCCACAAAGTTAATAGCCCATTTCTCAAATTCCTATAAAGTTACTTGAGGTGATAAAGGAATCTCATCCCTTCTAGAAGGATTCCCTATTCTTTGACATACATCACAGGCTCTGTAGTATTCCTTATCATCCTTATGCAAAGTGGGCCACCAGAGGCCAACTCTGAGAACCTTTTGTGTTGTTGATTTTCCTACATAATGTCCTTCTGTGATTCCTTCATGTGTTTCTTCAAGAATCAATGGTATTTTTGACTCCATAAAACATATTCTTAAGATCTCATCTGGTCCCATATTATATAACCATCCAACTATAAGTTCAAAATCTACAGCGCAGACTACCAACTGTTTCTTCTAAATAACTATGTACTCTCGAGGTGCCATACCTGTGGAAAGGAACTGGACTATTTCAGCGAAGTGATCATCATATTTTTCGATGGCCAAAAACTGTGCATTTGGTAGTATATCATACAAAATTGTAGGTTCCTCTCCATGTTCTAACCTGGATAAGTGGTCAGGTCCCTTATTCATTCTTCCTGGCTTGACCACGATCTCAAAGTCATACTCTTGGAATAATAGTAGCCATATGCATATTATCTCCCCCAACACTGGCTTGTTGACTAAGTACTTCAATGAAGAATGATCAATGAACATCTTAAAATGTCCTCCCAACAAGTAGTGTCTAAACTTTTGCAATGCATATACCATAGCTATGCCTTCTCTTTCAGTGGTAGTATAATTAATTTCAGATGTAGAAATATTCTTGATAGAAAAGGCTATAGGGTGGTAAATATCCCCTGCACATGGCTATGCCAAAAATGCTCCTAATTCAGTGGATGAAGCATCGACATGAACATGGAATTCCTTACTCCAATCTGGAAAAACCAAAATAGGCACAATGACCATTTTCTTCTTTAATGTGTCGAAGATCTGTTGGCATTCTTCTATCCATTGAAACTTACTATCCTTATTTAGTAGCTTCTCCATATGTGTTGTTATCTGTGTGTAACCCTTAATAAAATTTGTATAATATCTAGTGTGTCCCAATGCAGTGCGCAACTGTCTAACCGAAGCAGGAGGAGGTAGATCAACAATGATATAAATCTTGGAAGGATATACCAACAACCCCTGTTTACACACAATGTGTCCTAACAACACTCCAAAAGGGGAAAATAAAATACACTTCTTCAAGTTGAGGGAAATCTAGCATTGCCTGGACTTATCTAACATTAATCTCAAACATTCAATATGATCTTTCACTAGACTAAAAATGGTCCAATCATCAAAGTATGCCTCCAAAACATTATGTAAAAATTCCTTAAATGCTTCAACCACCACCCTAGAAAAGATGGCTGGTGCATTCTTCAAACCAAAAGGCATCAAAATGTACTGAAAGGAACCCCATTCTATTGCAAATGTGGTCTTATGTCTATCCTCCTTAGCAATTCTGATCCAGTGATAGCCTGAAAATCCATCTGTGAATGAATAAAATTCTCGCCCTCCTACATTATCTAGAACTTCATCAATAAAAGGTGTAGGAAATGGATCATGTAAACATGCATAATTTAATTTCCTTATATCTACACAGACTCTAATTTCTCCTGAATTCTTATCTTGGACCACCATAGGGATGATCCATTCAGATTATTCAACTGGTTCGATGATTCTTGCTTCCAACATTCTATCTAATTCAATCTTAACTTTCTGCTTGTACTTGGGATTCACTCTGTAAGGCCTCTTCTTGACAGGACTTGCACTTCTTTCAAAGGAATCTTCATTTCTTCCATGGGCCCTTTAATTCCCTTCATGTCTGTGAACTTGGCTGACAACAAATCCTGATACTCATGCAATAGTTCTGTAATCTTACTAATAGTAGCATCATCCCAATAGTCTCCAACATTTGCTAACTTAGGTGCTTTCTCTGTTCCAATGTTAACCTTCTTAATTTTAACAGTCTGCCCAACAAAAGGTAATTCAATCCCTGGCCCTTCTATGTCTCTTCGTCCTTCAATTTCTGAAAATTTCACATTCTTAGGGTCATCATCCTCATCAACATTAATATTATAACAACCCCGTAACCTCTGAAAAGGCGCAATCCATTCATATTTTTCTTGTTCAAGAGGGAGGTTAGGTACTTCCTCAAAGACCTTTTGTCTTACAATTTGTAAATTCTAATCTATTGTTGGGTACTGAATTTAAAATAGGAATGTAGCTATAAAGTTATGAGTCGTGTCATACCAATATGTAGTGGCTAAGCATAGTTCTTATTGAAGATACCAGTTGATAGGTGTAGTATCTAAGGTGTTAATGAGCTTATGTACCCACTGTTCTTTAGGAATGCTTCTCCTGGCTTCCTCGCAAATTCTCATATGGTTCCTAGGACAACTCTGACCTATGTATCAAGCTTAGAAACCTTCATATTGGTCTGAAAAACACATTGTCAACAAGTTGCACCATTGTACCCATTTTGCGATGTTCTTCTTGTGGGCTTCCCACCATCTAGATGGCATTGATTTCAAGGCTTCATCTAGTGCCAACAACCTTTGTTGTATTGGTACAATTACTTCAAATTCAAGTATAAATTCCTCTAAATTATTCAAGCCATCAAATGTAGGAATATTACTTACTTCTGTGCCAATCCAATGAACTGCCTTAGTTAATATGGCACACCTCTGCATAGAGACTTCATACATTCTATTCTACCAATTTTCCAATGCTTCTTATGAATCTAATGAGCATGCACTCTCACTTCGCCAACTTAAATTTCCATCTATTGTAGGATCAATATAATCATGTTGTCTCACTGTCAGTTTATATATGTTCTCTAACTCATAGGTGTGTTCTTATTCTCTTATGGGTTTTGTGTATCTGCAACCTTGTTGACGGGCAAAATTAAATGCTTGCCAACTCGAGGTGCCAACTGGAGGAGTAGGTCCGGTCTGGGGTTGTCTAAATAACCCAAGACATTTGGGATGATCCACCCCGATGGGTTTAGCGACACCGTTGGCCGATCTAAGTCTTACGGAAACGAAAGAAAACTAACTAAAGGAACTAATCTAAGTGAAAATAACAATTAAAACAAACTAATAAGCAAATCTGAAATAAATATATACAGTCTATTGTCTAATATTATACAACAATAGTTCTATGAAATTAAATGTTCAATTACCAATAGAATTAGATCTCAACTACAAATGTACAATATTTACAGATTACAGATTTTAAATCGAAAACCTGAAGAAAAAAAAACATTTGTGAGATGTCGTTTGACAACAAAGGTATTATTTTTTTTATTTTTATAATTTTATGAGAATGAAATAAAACGAAAACTATCTAAGCTGAGCAATTAAAATAATAATCCTAACTATAAATCTGAACTATATATATCTATCTAAACTACTTAAATAACACTAATAAACTAACCTGTAATAAAGCTTTCCAATTTGTCCCGTGCAAAGTATCCAATTCAGTTGTTCGATGGGAGGAAACCCGCACCAGATTTTCCATGAGCTTCTTGTAAACATGAAGCAGTGGTGCTCTTCGAACATAGATGACAAGACAAACAAGACATAAAATGACAACAATCTTAAAATTTACAAATCATCACATTTAGTTAAACCCGTATGCGAAGATTTGTACAAAATGATTCATTTAACGAAGAAGATAAACCTTTAATTCATTAAATTGAAACAAAGTAATTGTTGTACTTTAAAATGAGAGATATCAGATATGGACAACACATAAACCAAATCACATCAACCTGCAACAAATTACGATAGCTAAAGTAGTCGATAATTGATTGCAAACTGATATGAAGAAAACTTGAAATAAAAGTTTGATATATTGAAAGCTAAAGCTGTTACAAGACATCCACTTTCATCCCAACTTATATCATCATAAATCCATAGTTTGTTCTCCCAACCGTGATGATGGGTTCATTACAAAAAATAACAAGTATTTAAAGATCACAGGGTAAAACATCCCTGTGGGAATTATCAAACACAGTTTACAAAAAAATTGGGAATAATCTCCCAAGTCTCTATTTCTGACTTAAGCTAACCACCTAAAACAAAGCTATATCACAAAAAGAAAGATCTGAACTGCCACAACATATCTAATTGGTCATTGAAATTCGTATGCACCTGAAAGTGGACAAGAATAGACAAGTTTAGATAATGTTTTATTTGTAAAATTAACAAAAATCTAAATTTTAAGACTAGCTATAGAATCTCACGATTCTGTAGTTGGTCTAATCTGAAAATAGAACTGTTTTAAATCAATCCAAAACTAACAGAAATATATTCAAACTATTAAACAAATCTTTAATTGCTAATTGAAAACAAAGCGAATCATTTAAACCAAAACTTCTATGCTAATTGAGAGCAAACAAAATCGTGTTTGAATCTATTTCAATCGAAACAGACCCTAAACGAATATTAAGCAAATCTCTGGTAAGAATTCAATATAGACATAATATGTCAATCCAACGCTCAACATAATCATTTTTTAAATCCATACTAACATACCCGTATCAAATCTGTCTTTGATACTAATCCAACTCATACAAATAATTATGCTAATTCAAGGCACGCAGCATTGTTTGCAAATCAAACCAAACATAAATGAATCGAACTAACTCAGGGCCGACACAATCGTTATACTAATGCAAAATCATATCAATCAAAACATAGCTGTGTCCGATTTTAGCAAACGAATCTTGTGTATAGGTCGAATGCAATCATAATCCAAAACGAAAATATTTATTCAAAACAAAATAGAATTGTTTGTTGAATCTATTCGAAACATAACCAAATGAAAGCAAACCCAATCGACTACCCTAATTCAAACATACAGAATTGATTCAAATGCAAACCAAACATAATCGAAAACAACTCAATCGTTTATACTAATCTGAGAACAATAAAATCGCATAACCAAATCATAGCTGTGTCCAAGTTTAGCAAACAAATCTTTTGTACATGATTCATAACAAAATCATTTTTGGTAATTCGAAAATAATAGAATCGTTTTAAAACAAACAGAAGTAATCGAAAGCAAACCCCATCGGTCATAATAATTCAAACCAACTCTTAAAACAAAATCGATGTTGAAATACATACGTGGGTAGTAAGAAAATGATTCGATCATGATAACTTTGAATGGACGAAGGCCGTTGCTGCCTCGACATTTCTGAAGACAATTGAACGGGTAGTTTTTTGTTTCTTCTCGTTGGCTTGTAGCCTATCGTTCTCCTTTGACATCACTGTAACTCGTTCCTCTAATGATTTAATATTAGATTGCAACTTGGGAAAATCTGTGTAATAACGTTCAAGCCAGGAATTGCATTGTGTACAGGGTGATTGATCGGGCTTTGGCATCACAGGCGAGGGTTCTTTCAAGTTACCAGTGGTGTCACTGTGAAGCTTAATTCCCGAAAATTTAGGATCGTTCTTGAGGCACTCATGTAAGTTGGAGACATAGTCATAGGGTTCCATAGAGAAGAGGCCATGAGAGTAAGGGTATTCCTCGGCTAGGAAATGTTCAATCTTAGAGTTTGAATCCTCGCTCAAGACGATAGGTTTCTGGTCAGTGCTCTGCTTGGGCTTGTTCTGAGCACATATCAATATCCATCGTGAATTTTTCTTTCCCTTACTATTGAAAGCAGTATCACCTTTGCCTTCCTTCCTCACAGGCCTCTTTATGGCCTTAGTATTGTCTTTAGCACATGGGTCATCCATGGTATCGGGTAGGTCCATGTCAGGGAAATTTGAGGGTTTGAGAGGGGGTAAAAGGGTAGGAGGTGGCATGGCTAGCTCAACCAGTGTTTCAATAACCACAAACTTATCCACTTGGACGCACTCGGGAGTGGAAAATCCATTCCTAGATAGGAAGGCTTGCCAACAATCACCACTAAGGCTTAGATGATGAACGATAATGACTTTGATCAACCAGTGATGGAAAAGGCTGCAATCGACCTTCTCACACTTAAATCGTTTGGATATCTTGTACAGAATACGTAAAAGATAATGTGGCATGTTCAGAGGGTAGTTTATAAAATTCATCAATAACCGAAGATGATACAAAAATACCAAGCCATAACAACCTTCGCAGGTCACAAAATGATTAACAATTGCCAAAAGATCATGCCACCTAGGTTTGAGGGCAGTGATAGGCATACCTCTATCACAACTAACAATATTTCTTGATGTGAATAGGAGCGGCCATGACACCTCGTCCACTTTGGAATTTTTAAACCACCTTTTCCCTGTAGTTGGTAGTCCTATAGCTGAGCTTAGGAATTCCTCATTTAGCCCAAGCTGTATGTCTCCGAACTTAGCCCCGCATCCATCGAAGGTGAGGGAGAACTATTGGGAAACCGAAAGGTTGAAACCCTCAAATATTTGGATAAAAACCATCCAACCACTATTTTTCAAATCCTAAACATCATTGTCGAATAGCAACAGAGTTTGGAGACCATTTGGTTCTATGCGCACCACAGGTGCCATAGAACATAATAGATAGTGAGCAGGTTAAACGGTCAAGGGTTTGGACAGGGTATACGTAGGACCGATAGCTCACAGGCTTCCCTGAAAACCAACAGAGGTAACCCGGGATAGAGGGCAGGCATTAATGCCTAAGTGTGCGAGGGTGGTGGAAGGAAATAAACCCATGGAAAATAGTCATATCCAATTGTACAACCGACGACGTATATGGTGATTCAAATCACTATTGCAATGTGTTAAAAGTAATGCCATCCAAACAATTAACTAAAAATATGGTAAGTCGAACCAAATATTTGCACAAGCATAGTGTTTGCATGGTTTTAAAATCAAAACAATGTTTCGAATAAGGATTTGACCATAAAGCTTATGCATTGTATGAAACTATTGAATTAAGGGTCTAATCACCATGTTAATGCATTTTTATGAGACCAATGCACCAAGGAATTTGATGAAAGACTATAGAACATCAGACCACCAATGTATTAAGGATTCAATGACAGTCATTATAATATCATCACAGTCTTATAAAAATGAAATCATATTAACAACAAAAAATGTCAAATGAGTGAAGGTTTTGGTGTCTTGCCAATTGTATAACCATAATTGAATTGGAAATGCAATGAACACATAGACAAGAGTGACCATAATAATCCAGTGATGATTTTAATGCCATTGACGTGACTTCAAAATCAAAGTTTTCACGCTTGCAGTCGTGGAAAGGGTAGTTGTGGAAATGTGCAAGATAATCATGTCGTTTTATCCCAAAAGATTGCGATGACAATCAAGGGTTCCAAAAGATTGGTGTAGGCAGCTTATAAGGATAGGATAAAAATGTAAAATGGATTCCAATAATGGCGACACACTGGTAGAAGCAATTATCTCTGCCAAAAGAAAAAATTCAGAGTATGATAACAAGAATAATTCAAACTCAAAAACAACCAAAACATTGTTTAAACATCATTATTAATAAAATATTCCAGCAATGTTTAAAGGATGAAAACTGATGACAGTCTTAAGACAAGCGAGCCATGATATTAAAGATAAAATCTCCAATACTGATGAAAGATCCACTGTTGCCAGCAGACCTTCATAGCCTCGACAGGGTTGCCATTTGACCCACTCTAATACCCGTATCCTGCCAAGAAGTTCCAGATCAGAATAAAGGACATGTTAAGGTTAAGAGGTTTCATATTTGCAAATTTTCATATACCTGACATTGCTTCGCTGCCAGTGGGCTTGTTCAGTACCCCGACGAAGTTGTCTTGGCATCATGCATGAATTTACCCGCTGCCAGCAGACCTGTTCAGTATCCCGACGGGTTTACAAACACTTCCCACAACTCTTTTAATGATTTTTTTTTTTTAAAGATATATAGTTGAGCAGGGTGATGCTGAAAATTATGATAGTTTAACATATTTTTTCTAGACCTCAACAGAATTTTTTAGAACTGTCCTTCATTAAGATCCAAAGAAGGTTTATTTACAGAACCAACCTTCTAAAGTAGGGGGACATCTTTTGAGTCATTCCCTTAAGGAACGGGGACAATGTAAGAAGATAATAGATGATCATGATAGGCTTTACTCACAGATTGAAATCAGTTAACTTATTTCAAACAACACTTTTTTCTCAACACAAATGTAAATTTAAAAAGTATATGATTGATGTTTATACAATTTTTTAGCAGTCATTTTAGTGAAAGAATTTTTTGTTTTCTTTGTTTGGACAGTTCCAAAATTTAGGTATGTGTATTTCGAAAAACAAAAACTGATAAGCACAAAGGAAAAAAAAATAAAAACCAAAACAATAAAAGAAAAGAAAACAAAAGAAAAATATTTACATAATATACAAAGGGTTGTCATGAAGAGAAAAATCTTGTCAGAGATTGGCCATTCACCAAATAGGTGTCAGGCTATCCCTCTAGATTCTGCAATCGGAAAGAGCTGGGACCCAGTTTCTCAGCAGTCAAAAATGGTCCAAGCCATAAGTTCTGAAATTTCATGTACTCTCCCTTTCCCTCACGAGGTTTGTCCCATTTCAAGACAAGGTCACCTACTTCAAAGTTCCTATCAGAGGCAGAGTTAGCATCAAACCAGATTTTGACCACTAGTTGATGCTGATCGAACTTACATTTAGCTTGGGCTCTTACCTCTTCTAGTTTCATTAAAGCGTTAATTCGGTTTTCCAAAGGGGGGCAGTCTTCTTCTTGTATTTTATGCGATAATTTTAGTGAGGGAAGAAGAATGTGTGGTGGCATAATTACTTCTCTTCCATAGACGAGAAAAAAGGGAGAGTTACCTACAACAATTTTTGGTGTTACCCTATCATCCCAGATTGCGTTTAACATTGAATTATGCCAGTTTTTGTGATTCTCATATACCGTTCTCTTGATGATTTTAATCAGATTCTTATTTGTTGATTCTGCCAATCCATTTCCCTAAGGGTAATATATGGGCGGAATACTTCAATTTAATTCCTTTTTCTAAAGCGAACTGACTCATCTCAAGAGACGAAAAATAAGAAGTGTTATCGAATACCAAACAGCTAGGGATACCAAAACGAGCAATAATATTTGTCAGGCTGCTAAATTAAAGATTTTAATGACCTGAAACACTGAATTGTCAAACCAGGGCAAGTAAACTTAGAGCTGCTACACTGTATGTGCGGGTAAGATTCTAATCTCTATATAAAGACCATCTTAAGAAGAAAACACAAAATCACTCTGAGAAACTGAATCCTAATGACTATCCTGAAACTTATCCTCTCCTATTTAAGTCATCAGCAGAAAACAGTCCTATGCTTCAGTGCAGGTGCTTCTATTTCTACTCTAAATGTGATTTCAAAAGACTATCTACCACTATCGTTAATCGCCTAATCATCTCTGTTTCTATATAAGCCACAACATAAAGAGTATTTCCTAAAATGATTTTAATCTAAACATCGAAAATAAATCTAAGTCTGTTCTACAGGAAAAATAAAGAAATATCCTACTTACCCTACTGATACCGGAAGCTTCCTCTAATTTAATTGCAATCTAACTATCCTAACTAAGCAGAGTAGCCTAACTATTTAACAAAGAAGAGTAACTAACTATCCTAACCAAAACAAAGTACATTCAAACTCTAAGTTATGTGCAGATTGAAAACTGGAAACGATACAGCTGAAGAATAGTGAAGCAGAATCTAAACAAGTTAATTCCAAAACTCTAAGTTAACATGCATGCAAATACTACAATACTGAAATGAACTAAATCTAAGACAGAGGAAAGTAGCGAATTGAACCTATTTGGCGGGCCCAACCAAAAGGTACAAATGCCGAAGAGAAGAACCAGAACTACTTATATCATTCTACGCAAACACTGTATACACTTCATGCTCCATTCACTCCGAAAACTAACTCAAATCCGATGGCAGTAAAGTAACATAATGCAACAGCAAATTGTATTCAGAAAGGTGTATCATAACATAACATAATCCAACGTTCTTTAGGAGTGATCTTCTGTTTATATAGATCCTCCTTAATAACAGTTTAAAGCAAAAATACATTCATTCAAATGGATCCCAGATCCAAAAATAGCTCGGAATTAGTTAGAAAATGGTCTTCACATCTTTGTGACACGTAGTGTCACGAAGTGTGAATCATGAAATATTAACACCTTAGTTCTATAATTGCGCCTTCAACCATAATATGAGTGATGACTCCATTTGTCATGTAAATCGCACTGTCTCCCACTCTGGCCATAACGCGCAAATCTTTAGCAGCTTCGTTGGTATCTCCATGGGGTACGAGCTGGTACCTGGTACTAGCAAATCCTGTTTTAAAATAGAAAGAGTACCTAAATCAAGCTACATTAGTTTCAATATTAATTTAAAGCATCAAAATACATAAAAATAACTTGAAACGTAAAAATACCTTGAGTATCCCCATTGAATGGTAAAGAGATGTCAACTATGTCAAAACAAGGCCAAAAGGGAGTGGTACTGGGTATGGAAATGGAGGTCTTTGTGATATAATATAGGCGAAACATGATCAAAACTGGAGACCAAGATGCCCCCAAACTGAAGTCTTTGCCTGTCCTCAGGCAACAAAAAAGTCAAATACTGATAGCAATCAGAGCGTTGCAGTAGCTGCAACCAACATTTGTAACCTCCCCTGTTTCTTCATATTTCTGATTTATTTCTTGAGGACTCGGTTGATTATAATATGCTTTCTGGTAGTCTTCTGTAGTTTCCCGTTCCTTCAGAAAAGACCCTTATTCCTCTATTTTAGTCTATCAATTTTGGACAAGAGATTAGTCACCCTGACTTTCATGAGTTCATTCTCTGTTTTTATATGTCGATCCAATACAGTGTACTCATGTAGTTTCTCTTTCAACCTGTTATTCCTGCTTTCTAGTCTTGCTACCATTGGTTTCAAGGATCGACTGGAGGATATTTCACAATAGGTTTCAAATGTTTGATCATGTCCTGGTTGTGGTTGAGGACTAGATGCATGAGTGAACTCGTCTGGGCTTTGAGCAGGGGTGTTAACTCTATCGGAATGATGATCTAGACTGAGTTCAGGAGTGAACTCATCTGGACTTCGTTCATAGGTGTCAACTAGATTTGGATGATCTAGACTAAGTTCAGAGGTGTCAACTATATTTGGATGATATGGATTGAGTTCAGAGGTGTCAACTGGATCGGGATTGTCAAGTGGACTAGGTTCAGGAGTGAATTCTCTTTGTATCCGAGCAGGGGTACCTGTTGGTACTTGAATTGGTTCATTTTGCTTAATTCCTTTGGGCATAGTAGCCTGCCGATCCACTTTTCGAGTTTTTCAAATTAATTGGGACAGAGTCCAAGTCATTTTCGAGGGATCTGGAGCCTCCTCATGATCATCCACACTTTCTAACCTCTCCTGTGGTGGGTAACTGGGCACAGAGGTATCCATACCGGACAATGTGATTTTACATTTTTGTTTTGGATTTCTCCTAGGTTTGTCAGTCAACTCTGTCAGTTCTTCCACGTCAATTATGTTCTCAGCAGCTAGGGAAGAACTCAGGATTTCAATATGTGCCTCTGGAGGAGTAGTATTCTTCACAGTTTCATTATTGGTTTCCACTCCATCAGACCTGTGAGCATCAGATGAATGTTCTGAATCCGGGTCTCTAGTGATGGCTTCAATTGTGTTGTCGGGTATGTTCTTAGGTTTAGCACAGACTTTGGTTGGGGTTTTAACCCTCTTTTTCCTAGCATTCAACTTCTTATGTGGGGGAACATGCTTAACACTCCTTTCTTTATACTTGGTAGAGGCTAGGGTTTTTACAGTGAACAAATCCCAAGTTTCTTGCTTCTTGGACAGTGCAGACTTAATCAAGATCTTAACAAGACCAAAATGAAATAGACTTCCACGAAAATCTTTGGCCTTTCGTACCTGTTCAGCCATCTTTTTTAAAATTTTCAATAGAAAGAAAGGTATGTTCAGCAGACGATTACCTTTAAAGTGTAACAGGAGTCGGGCATGGCAGGGAAATATGATGGTGTACCATCCTTCACACGTGAGGTAACGTTGGAGGATGGCTAGCAATTGAGCCCACTGTGGTTCCAACCATGACCGCGATGTTCCCTCGGCCCACTGTGTTTCCCGGTATTGTGGTTTCAAAAGTTGCGTACAAATATTTTTATCAACCGACTGACCCTTTGTCCATATTTGGCCAGTGGTGGGCAGTTGAATTGCCTCTGAAATAAATTTCTCCGTGACTTTGAACTCGAGCTCACCCACTTTAGCAAACCCACCCTCAAAATGCAGAGCAAACTGAAGCATAATTGCATCATTATATCCATCGAATTTCTTCAGAAATGGCTCCCAACCTGCTTTCGTAAAAATATCTTTGGTTACTTCCAAATATTATAACGGGAAGATGAGGCGAGACAAGACGAGCCATCGTGGCTAGGGCCCAAACCCTAGCCGCCTCGCTCTGGTATTCGAGTGCAAGAACACGATCTGCAGCCACCGAGCACCCAGGGTTCGGCACCCAATGATTCACCTGTGTCCCCAAGCTTCTTCATGTGTTTTTGGAGTAGCAGTCTGGTCCAGGGTAGCGGATTGGTGTTTCAGCATATTACCTGAGTGTTAGCACGTGATTTTGAGAAGCGGTATTGGCCTCAGTTTGCAGGAGGTCGATTGTTTGTTTGCAGGGACACGTCTAGTAGCAACTGGGGTTTATAGGGACGTAGATCAAAGCGTATTAGTGGTGCATGCGACTGGATTGAGCAAGGGCATGAATTCTGAATTCAAATAGTTTTGTTGCTTGTTGGTGGGCGCCGCCTTCCACGATGGGCCCAGTTCCGATCGCCAAGATGGAAAAAGACCCTATGGAAGCTTTCAAAACATTAGTCCGCTCAGCAGGACCTAAACCCAAGCCTTCTCTCAAGTCTAAGTTTGTTAAGAAGATGGAGGAGATTCCCTCTCTGGAGCTAGACCCAGAGGACCCTTGTAAGCTTGCCCTCCTTCTAGCAGAAAATGCCCTCATCGGAAAGTTTATGGGGTTATGGCCAAGCCCCAAATCAGTGGAGGCATGGATGGAAGATCATTGGAAGATGCTGATACAGGGAAACATTACTCTATATGCAGTAGGCAGGGGTTTTTTTGTCTTCAGCTTCACGAGGAAAGTGGATCGTGATTTAGTTTTCAGATCTGGTCCCTATTTCATGGGGTCAAAGGGGCTGTTCTTAGCCCCCTGGACCCTTGACTTTAACCCCGGAGCCGAGATCACAGCAACCCCTGTTTGGGTTAGGCTGCCTCACCTTCCATTGCATCTCTAGGGGATAAGCTCTCTGGAGGACATTGGAAACAAGCTTGGGCGTTTCCTGGACAGGGAGGAGCCGAAGGGGGAATAGTTCACCTGCGCTCATATTTGTGTTGAGGTAAATCTCGAAAAAGGATTTCCGGAAGCCATTAAGCTCTCCCTGGGGGAATGGTGCCATATCCAAGAGCTGGACTATGAGCAGATTCTTTTTAAGTGCCTCCGGTGCCATGCTTATGGTCACTTCGCAAAAAGCTGTCCCAAAATCTCTGAGGAGCCTGGACCAATCAAAGAATATGATTTTCATCCAGCAACTAACCGACGAAGGCAGCCAAGGCGAAAGGATCCATTAGCCCAGGCCCCAAAGGCCACCCATACGGTAGAGGCAACTCTACAGACTAAAAACAGCTTTGATGTGCTGAAAGAGGATGAAGCCCAGGATCCAGAAGCAACAACAGTTAAGGAAGACCCCCCGGTAGACGAAAGCCCTCTGGATTCCATCACAATGGCAGCAAAGGCTTCAGTTCCGGAACCTTCTACCAATACAGACCTGGTTGTTTCAGTCTCTGTGGAAACTTCTGAACCGGAAGACAATTCAATTCCATCTCCACCCCTTACCAGAGGGTGAAAGACCAATAAAGCACGCAGAGAAAAGGAGGCGGCCTCCAACATTTCTTTAGGATCTCAGAAAAAGCTGGACACCTACATTAAGGGGAAATTTTCATCCCCCTCAGTTTAATGCTTTGATGTTGTCTTCTACTATGCTCACAATTTGTGAGAATTTATTCATGTATGCAATTTTTGTCATTTTCTCGAATTAGTTCAAGAAGCAAATGGGATGGGTTTCCCAAGACGTTCACAAGAAGGTTGGAAACACTATTAGAGGTCACCAACCTTCTTCAGATATGTAACTTTCTGATTCAGGTTTTCCTGAAAGCCGATTAATGCAACATAACCATTCTAGTTAAAAAAAAATATATATATATCTTTGGTTGCCTCATACTTTGGAAGGGCCTCTAAGTCTGCGTATGTCTCCGGTTCATGGCGATTTTCCACCATGGTTCCACTTGATATCACAGGGAAGGTCTATGTGTGAGCAGCAAAATTTGGATGAGGGCGACAAAGGAAGAGAATGTGATGAAGGATGTAGTCGGGAGGAAAATCATTGGAGAACATTTGAATTGTCGTGGGGATCGATGGTGTGTAGAAAAATGATGATACCCGTACATGAGTGCAGATACGATTCATGTCGAACTCCGCTCCGGTGATGTTGTGCATTTTTAGGATATGAAATGTTGAGGTGGGTTGGTTTATTAGGTACAGGTCGTGGGTATGATGAAACATTATGGAGTACACAAGGCATCCTTAGTTCAAACTATTAATATGCAAATTAATACAGTAAATTAACATGAACTAAGCATACCTGAGTTAAATTACCTATCCCCTTTTGTTCTGCAATTCTTGTTGTAGAATTTTCTTTTTGAAGTCAAGTCTGGATCTGAAGGCGCGAAAATTGTAATTGCTCTGGTACTTTTGGTGACCATTGTAGCTGATGAACTCTATGCTGGTACTAACTGGTACTAGTGAAACAATCAAGAATCTGCAGAGAAATTTGACCCAACAAAATCCTGCTAAGAAAAACTTCCTGTTTATTAGAATAAATTATCTGATGATGATCCCTGAACCGGTCTTTTGTTCTGTCCTGAAAAAGATCAACTGAAATCATGTCTTCAACAACTTCAAAGCTCTACCCATGGTACAATTCTGGTTTGTGTGAATGGATGTTCTGGAGTCGAACACAAACAGAAATCATCGGATTACCGGCCATTGGTGAATACTGTTAATCGATGCGAGATGACCCACCATTGATGTCAATGGGCCTCAAGGTACCTACAACACATCCTAGCAGGTACGAATAGAGGTGTTGGTGTCGAGTCACCTATAGGATCTATCAACCAAGAGACATTGGTGTATTCCCAGGGTTGTCAGCAAGGACATCTGCCATTGAGGCATGTAGAGTCTAGGGTGCTAAATAATCTCTAACCTCTGCTCTAGATAAGGTGCTAATGTTGATGGAGTGATATTTGTTGGAAGGTGTACCTTAATGTATTCCACATCATCCAGCATGAGTGCAATAGAAATCTTGCAGACATAATTTTTTTTGAACAGTAATCACTTACTTGTGGATTTTATGAGCCCAAGTTAGTACATGCTCATTGCTTCCTCATGTTTGGAGAGTCTGAGGAAATGCTAAAAGAAGACTCTAAGGGGGTTTCTTTCCCATAATAATTCATCAGGCCTAGTAAAGAATAATCCTTCCTGACAAATGCCCCTTTCATACTTTAATGAGCAGCCAAAGGGAGCAAACAAGCTCAAATTTATTTGTTTCAAAACAAGTCAGTTATATTGATAAGAAAATTTCATGAAATAAGACTGTCTTACCTTCTTACCTATTGTGAGAGAGTTATAAAGTTCAGTTCTATACTTGCTCTGAAAGAAACCTGTAAAACTGAAAAAAAAAACATCAACATATCCAAAAGAAAGAAGAAAATAAATGTTTCTTTTTTTTTTGATATTATTTGATTTTTTTTTTCTGCTAAAAATCTACTATTTATAGAATTTTAAAATAGTATGAATGATCAAAAATCAGCAAGAGGAGAAGACTCTTCCCCCACTATCTTTAGTTTTGTTTGCTTGGCTACTTCCTGTAAGAAATCATCTTTTGACACAGGTTTATTGTACACTTTCAATCGATGTCCATTCACTACAAAGGAGTTCTGAGAATCATCTATGGTTTTAATCCTGATAGAACCGTTATCAAAAACAGTTTCTACTTCATAAGGTCCCAACCATCTTGTTGTAAGTTTTCCTTTGAAAGTTTTGTATTTGGAATAAAAAAGTAGTGCCCAATCCCCTGGTTGAAAATGCTTTTTCTTGATGTATTTGTCGTGCCATTTGCTGCGTTGACTTTGCACAAGGATGGTCCTTTAGAGAGCATCCTGCCTCATTTCTCCCAATTCATTAAGTTGCATGACTCTCTGTTTATGTGCCTCACTCAAATCCAACCCCAATTCTGCTGCTAGGCGGAATGTATGGATCTGAAATTCTATGGGTAGGAGAATTTTCTTACCAAATACCAATTCGTAAGGAGTATGAACAGTGGTATTTCTCCATGTAGTCCTGTATGCCCATAAAGCTTCTGGAAGCCTATCTTCCCAATCCCTATGATGTAAGTGTATGGTCTTGGTCAAAATTGCTTCTAGAACTTTCCATTGGCTTGTGGATGATATGGAGAGGACTTATAGTGTTTGATCCCATATTTGTCAATGAGTTCTTTCATCAATTTGGAAGTAAATTGAGCACCTTGGTCGGTGACAATCTCTCGTGGAACACCGAAGTGGGTGAATATTTCTTCATACATAAACTCAATCACTGATTTCTCAGTTGCTTGATATAGGGCTTTCGCCTCTACCCACTTGGTCACAAAATTTATGCACACCAAGATGTACTTCTTCTTTCTTGACATTCGAGCAATTGGCCCTACAAAATCTACTTCCCATTTATCGAATGGTTCAATTACAACTTGTGGTCGTAAGGGCATCTCGTCTGCTGCAGTGGGCCTTCCCATCCTTTGGCAACTGTCACAGCTTCTCACATATTTCATTGCATCTTTGAACAGTGTCGGCCAATAGTATCCTGATTGAAAAACTTTATATGTTGTTCTCTTGTCAGAGAAATGTCCTCCACATGGCCCATCATGACAGGCATGAAAGATATCGGGAATTTCATCTTCCCAGACACATCTCCTAATAATCATATCAGGACTTGTATAGAAGAGATCACTTCCCACCCAAGAATAGTAAGTACTTTGTTGGATAATTATTTTCTTTTGTGGTGGTGATAAGTGAGCTGGTAACCTTCCTGTAGCTAAGTAATTTGTTGTATCTGCAAACCAAGGGGTCTTGGCAGCTACTGCAAACAAATGTTCATCAGGAAAGTTATCATTCACTGGGATATCAGTACTATCTTGGGGAATACGAGAAAGAAAATCCGCAACTATATTCTCTTTCCCTGGCCGATCAACTATGGTGATGTTGAATTCTTGAAGCAGCAAAAGCCATCGGGTGATTCTACCAGTAGTGACTGGTTTTTTCATCAAGAATCTGATTGCAGAGTGGTCAGTGTGTACAAAAACCTCATATCCGATAATGTAGTGACAAAATTTGTTGATGGAATGAACTACCGCTAAGAATTCCTTCTCTGTGACTGTGTAGTTCAATTTAGGGGGGGTAATGTTTTTGCTGGTAAAATAGATTGCATAATTCTGTTGGTTCTCCTTTTGCCCAAGAACTCCTCCTAAAGCAGTGTCTGAGGCATCAGTTGAGATGTGGAAAGGAAGGGACCAATTTGGTCCTCTGAGAATAGGTGCCATGGACAATTTTTCTTTTAAATCCTCAAAAGCATTTTGACAATTATCATCCCAACATAATTCTGTATCTTTTGTCAACAATTTAAACATGGGGCTGGCTATTTTTGTGAAGTTTTCGATAAATCGACGATAATAACCAGCATGCCCCAAAAAGCTTCTCACATCTTTCTGGGTTTTTGGAGAGAAAAGATTAACTATCACCTCAATTTTGGCTAGGTCAAATTTAATTCCTTCAGCAGACATATGATGACCCAACACAATCCCCTTAGTTAGTAACATTTTTCATTTCTCATGGCTGAGGGATAGATTTGATTCTTGGCAGTGAATCAGGACTTTCTCTAGGTTACTCAAGGCTTCTTCGAAGGTGTTACCATAGACAGTAAAATCGTCCATGTAAACCTCCACACAGTCATGAATCAGGTTAGCAAAGACACCAAGGACAACTCTCTGAAATGTCACAGGAGCGTTGCCTAATCCAAAAGGCAGCACTTTGTAGGCATAAGTGCCCCAAGGACATGTGAATGTTGTCTTGTCCTGGTCTTTAGGAGCAATATGAATTTGGTTGTACCCGCTATATCCATCGAGGAAAGAAAAATATCTTTTTTCAGCCAAAGTATCCAAAACCTGATCTATGAAGAGTAAAGGAAAATAGTCTTTCAGGGTTGCCTTGTTCAGCTCCCTAAAATCTACACACATCCTCCATTTTCCTGTCATTTTCTTGGGTACCACAACAAGAGGTGAAACCCATTTGCT
>JZKD02S2032893.1:356154-373206 GCA_000966675.3 Picea glauca
GAGGGTGTGAAATCCCACCTTTCTGGATTCTTTTTATCAGAGGTGTTATCTCCTATTGGTCCTTTTGAGGATCCTATGGCCTTTGATCCCATAGTTGTAGTTGTTATCTGTGAAACTATAGAGTTAGGGTTCCCGAGAAGAGCTTGTATTTTCTCTGGATCAACTGTGTCATCCAGGGCTGGATCACCAGGATTTTGAGTTTGTTTCTGTATGGTGTTTCCTGGTTCTAGGTTTTGTTCTATGGTTTCCTCAGCTAGAATTTTAGTCTCAGTTTCTATCGCTTTTTGGGTGGAGGTTTCTTCTTTTTGTGGTTTTATATTTCTCCTAAATCTACCTCTAGGATCTCTATTTCTCATGAAGCCATACTAAAATGAAAGAAAAAGAAACTAAGATTTAGTTTCAGAGTACCTGTGATAACTGATATGTCGGTTTTCACCCCTTTGTTTCCACAGCTCCTCTTACTATCAACCTACTAACATACCGCACCAAACTAAGTGCATTCTAAAATTAATCAAGACAACTATCTAACTTACCTTTTAAACAGCTCCCCGGCAACGACGCCAAAAATGTCAGGCTGCTAAATTAAAGATTTTAATGACCTGAAACACTGAATTGTCAAATCAGGGCAAGTAAACTTAGAGCTGCTACACTGTATGTGCGGGTAAGATTCTAATCTCTATATAAATACCATCTTAAGAAGAAAACAAAAACTCACTCTGAGAAACTGAATCCTAATGACTATCCTGAAACTTATCATCTCCTATTTAATTCATCAGCAGAAAACAATCATATGCTTCAGTGCAGGTGCTTCTATTTATACTCTAAATGTGATTTCAAAAGACTATCTACCACTATCGTTAATCGCCTAATCATCTCTGTTTCTATATAAGCCACAACAAAAAGAGTATTTCCTAAAATGCTTTTAATCTAAACATCGAAAATAAATCTAAGTCAGTTCTACAGGAAAAATAAAGAAATATCATACTAGTTGATACTGATCTAACTTACATTTAGCTTGGGATCTTACCTCTTCTAGTTTCATTAAAGCGTTAATTCATTTTTCCAAAGGGGGGCAGTCTTCTTCTTGTATTTTATGCGATAATTGTAGTGAGGGAAGAAGAATGTGTGGTGGCATAATTACTTCTCTGCCATAGACAAGAAAAAAGGGAGAGTTACCTACAACAGTTTTTGGTGTTACCCTTTCATCCCAGATTGTGTTTAACAGTGCATTATGCCAGTTTTTGTGATTCTCATATACCATTCTCTTGATGATTTTAATCAGATTCTTATTTGTTGATTCTGCCAATCCATTTCCCTAAGGGTAATAGATGGTGGAATAATTCAATTTAATTCCTTTTTCTAGAGAGAACTGACTCATCTCAAGAGACGAAAAATAAGAAGTGTTATCGAATACCAAACAGTCAGGGATACCAAAACAAGTAATAATATTTTTCAGGCTGCTAAATTAAAGATTTTAATGACCTGAAACACTGAATTGTCAAACCAGGGAAAGTAAACTTAGAGATGCTACACTGTATGTGCGGGTAAGATTCTAATCTCTATCTAAAGACCATCTTAAGAAGAAAACACAAAATCACTCTGAGAAACTGAATCCTAATGACTATCCTGAAACTTATCATCTCCTATTTAATTCATCAGCAGAAAACTGTCCTATGCTTCAGTGCAGGTGCTTCTATTTCTACTCTAAATGTGATTTCAAAAGACTATCTACCACTATCGTTAATCGCCTAATCATCTCTGTTTCTATCTAAGACACAACAGAAAGAGTATTTCCTAAAATTCTTTTAATATAAACATTGAAAATAAATCTAAGTCTGTTCTACAGGAAAAATAAAGAAATATCCTACTTACCCTACTAATACCGAAAGCTTCCTCTAATTTAATTGCAATCTAACTATCCTAACTAAGCAGAGTAGCCTAACTATTTAACAAAGAGGAGTAACTAACTATCCTAACCAAAACAAAGTACATTCAAACTCTAAGTTATGTGCAGATTGAAAACTGGAAACGATACAGTTGAAGAATAGTGAAGCAGAATCTAAACAAGTTAATTCCAAAACTCTAAGTTAACATGCGTGCAAATACTACAATACTGAAATGAACTAAATCTAAGACAGAGGAAAGAAGCTTATTGAACCTGTTTGGCGGGCCCAAACAATAGGTACAAACGCCGAAGGGAAGAACCAGAACTACTTATATCATTCTACGCAAACACTATATACACTTCATGCTCCATTCACTCTGAAAACTAACTCAAATCCGATGGTAGTAAAGTAACATAACACAACAGAAAATTGTATTCAGAAAGGTGTATCATAACATAACATAATCCAATGTTCTTTAGGAGTGATATTCTGTTTATATAGATCCTCCTTGATAATAGTTTAAAGAAAAAATGCATTCATTCAAACGGATCCCAGATCTGAAAATAGCTCGGAATTAGTTAGAAAATGGTCTTCACATCTTCGTGACACGTAGTGTCATGAAGTGTGAATCATGAAATATTAACAGCTCAGTTATATAATTGCGCCTTCAACCATCATATGAGTGATGACTCCATTTGTCATGTAAATCGCACTGTCTCCCACTCTGGCCATAACACACAAATCTTTAGCAGCTTCGTTGGTATCTCCACGGGGTATGAACTGGTACCTGGTACTGGCAAATCCTGTTTTAAAATAGAAAGAGTACCTAACTCAAGCCACATTAGTTTCAATATTAATTTAAAGCATCAAAATACATAAAAATAACTTGAAACGTAAAAATACCTTGAGTAGCCCCATTGAATGGTAAAGAGATGTCAACTATGTCAAAACAAGGCCAAAAGGGAGTGGTAATGGGTATGGAAATGGAGGTCTTTGTGATATAATATAGGCGAAACATGATCAAAACTGGAGACCAACAATATTCGAATTTAGAAAGGCAATTACCTGACCGGTATTCACAGTTCTTAATGCAGCAGCTTCAGACCACCTGGTAAAGTAATCTGTGGCTATTATGATAAAATTATACTGCTATGAGGATGGCAGATTGATTGGACCTATAATATCAAGGCCCCACTGCTGAAAAGGGGAGTCTACTGAGACAGGCTGCAAAGGAAAGGCTATTTTATGTAACCACCCAGATTCTTTTTGACAAATAAAACACTTGCAACACAAGGCATGGGCATCTCTAAAAAGTGTGGGCCAGTAATAACTGGCTCTCAAAACTTTATGGGCAGTGGTGTCACCACCAAAATGCCCACCAGCTTCTCCTGCATGCAACTCTAGTAAGACTTTTTCTGCTTCGTCTTTCTCAAGACAGTGCATTAGTAATCCATCAAAACTTTGACGAAATAGAATACCATTAATCAAATGAAAGGAGGCAGATTTTAATATTAACGCTCTTCTTTTAGTGGGTTCCAAGTGACGGGAGGCTGACCCACGTTCAAGACATAATTTTATATCGTCATACCAGGGACTAACAGAGTTTTGTGTACAACAAATTGCATTTTGATTGTGCTGTCCTAGGTTTGACCTATGATTTTCTTCTTGTTGTCCTACTGCTGAGTCAACAACTAACTTGCATAACCCTTGGCCTCTCACTATCTAAGCTGAGGTAATTTCTACATCATACTCATGCAAGGAGGTAACCCAGTTCACCCTCTTTTCGCCTAATTCCTTCTGCACTAATAAATTCCTGACGGCTGGATAAGGGACAATAATTTTCGTCCTAGATTTCAAAAGATAAGACCGGAATTGTTTGACTGCTTTGAAAACAACGTAGGATTGTTGATCTACCACTGGGTAATTAAGTTCCATGCCTTTGAAAGCAGAGCTCATAAAGGCAATGGGTACTTCATTGTTTTCAGCGTTCTTTTGAGTTAGGACTGCAACGTAGGAGCAGTCAGAAGCAAAAATGTAGAGCGTGAAGTCTTGCGAAAAGTTGGGGCTCATGAGAGAAGGAGCATCTATTATGGCCTTTTTTATTGCATTAAAAGCTTGATTTTCTAGGGGTCCCCAATGATATTGTGCGTGTTTCTTAATTAAATTATGTAAAGGTCTGACCATTTCGGAGAAACTGGGGATGAATTTCCTGACGAAGTTTATTTGGCCTAAGAAAGACTACATGGACTTTTTGGATGTAGGAGGGGGAAGTTTCAAGATGACTTGAGTCCTTTCGGGGTCGATAATCATCCCTTTGATTGACACAATAAATCCTAGGAGTTTACCTTGTTCTACTACAAAGATACATTTTTTAGGATTCAAGGAAATGTCGTATTTACGACATTGTTATAGAACGACTCTTAAATGAGATAGATGATCGGTTTTGTTTTTTGAAAATATAGTAACATCATCCAAGTAAACTACGATAGATTAATTGATTAAGCCTCGGAAAGCGATGTCCATCACTCTCTAGAAAGTGTCACCAGCATTAATCAGTCCAAAGGGAATTTTTCGATAAGCGTAGGTGCCCCATGGAGTGTGGAAGGTAGTTTTAAGTTGGTCTGGAGGAGACATCAGGACTTGGTTGTACCCTGAAAAACCATCCAATAAGGATAGTCTCTCAGAACTAGATACCTATTGAAGGATATGTTCCATGGGTGGGACAAGGTAGTTGTCTTTATCAGACGCTCTATTAAGGTTTCGGAAATCGACGCAAAGTTGGATTTCCCCACTTTTCTTCCGGACAGGGACAAGGTTAGAAACCCATTGAGTGTGCCTAACTGGGAAAATTATCTTAGCATTCAAGAGTTTACTTAATTCTTTTTTGACGGTTGGTTCGAGCTTAGTGTGCATTTTTCTTAATTTTTGTTGAAAGGGCAAGGTTTGGGGTTTCATAGGAATGACTTGTTGTATGATGTTAGGGTCGAAAGTTTTAAGGTCATCATACGTCCATGAAAAAACATCCTTAAATTCTTTAAACAATTTAATAAATGAATTTTTTTCTTGTTCAGAACACCCCACCCCTAAATTAATGCACTGTGGATTGTCATTAGTTCCCAGGTTTACTTTTTCATATGATAAAGAGGAACTATTGGTTTTATAGTTGACCAATTTTTTGAATTTATCTTGAAGATCGTAAAATTTCTCTAATCTAACTACAGATTTAGGGATTGAATTTACCATGTGTGATGAAGATTCAAGAGTTCTTGGATCTGGTATTACCGTGAAATCACGCAAATTGTCGTCATGAGTGCATTCGTCGATCACCGCACCTTGAAAGGTCTCTTCCATATGCAGGAAGCTAATAATCTGTTGATTGTCGTCGAAGACTCTCCAATTCATGATGTTGTCGGGAACGGATGGCTTAAACAATAGTTCGATGGAGAATGCATTCAGGGACAAGCCGTCTGTAGGAAAGATTTTGGAAGCTATGTTAGCTAATAGATTAGCTTCAGAATTATTCAATCTAAGAATAGAATTTATATTGAAAGCACAAAATTTATTCATTAAATTCCATACCTCGGATTGGTAGCTTTTAAGATGCAGAGACAAACAGTGGATAGAATCTCTTACCTGTCTTACCACAATTTCTGAATCGCCAAAGACAGTCAAGTTTTGAATGTTCATATCTAAAGATTTTCTGAGGCCCTACAGTAAAGCCTCATATTCTGTTGTGTTATTAGTAAATTCAAATTCTAACCTACATGCAATCAAGGTTTTCTTACCTGTCAGATCAATAATGATGCAGCTTGCACCAACTCCTTCCTTGGACGTTGACCCGTCAAAATAAAGAGACCAAATTTGATTTTTATCGGGTGTATGAGACCGTTGTGTAGAAGTTGTTGGCTGCACATATGCTACAATCTTGGACTGTTGTTCTGGGTTGGTGATAGCTGAAGTCTTGACCATGAAATTGCCAAAAAAGGTATCCATCCCTTGTATTTCGAGTGAATCGGCAGAAGGTGTAAATGGTTCATTGGGATCGTTCAAATCTGTGACCATGAACTTAAGGTAGCATTCATGATTTACCTTGATTTTGTTGGGATTTCCATTCTCTGGAAGCCACAGGTGAGACCAAGTTGTCATGAAATAGCCGTGTAGCTGCTCTGACCAGTCCCTGCTTAAAAATAGACCATACACTTCTGGAATATCCACAACAATAATATCAATAACTTGATGAACCTTGGGGTTAGACGATAATCTTATAAGCAGATTCATTAATTCGCCTACAACTTTAACACTAGTTCGATCAAGTTGGATGATTTTTAAAGTGGATGGTTCAACTTCAGCATTAATCTTCTGACACAAAGACCATGGCATCACATTGGATGACGCTCCTGAGTATACCATACAATTGTGCACATTTCTATTAAAGATTTCGAAAGTTAACAAAAATTGAGGTACATTTCTGCGAGTACTAAGGGTGGAAGCTTGTGGATTTTTACTCGCAGTCTCTAAAGTTAATTTATCTACATTTGTTACATTATTTACAGGAAGGATTCCTTTATCATGAGGATCAGGATTATTCTTAGTGGAAGTCTTCGGAGGAACTTTATTCTGAACAACCTTGTTTGAATTACCATTTTTGCTATTCTCTGCGATATTCTGTAACATTTTTTGCAGCAGAAAATGGAAATTTTAATAAATCATAAACATAAATGTTAGCCCTTAACTTTTTAAGATATTCAACTAAATCATAATCTAAGTTGGGGTTTACATGACTCTGTTTAGTCTCATTTGGTTTAGATTGCTTTGGGGGCAAAGTCGTAGTGTTTTCGGAAGAAGGTTTGTTTGTTGTCTTACTCCTAGTATTGTAGGGATGTATTGTCTTGAAGTTAGCTTGAAAAGTGCTATCCGAGAAGTGTCCAAAAATGTTCAGAGAATATTCTTCTTCTTGAATTGTCTCTTGTTCAACAACCTCCTCAGGAATCTCAGGATGCATCAAGTTATCCTGGGCTTCTAAAATTGTTTGAAGGGCGAATTGCAAACTTTCTAGATTTAGGCCCTCAGTAGTAGGATTAGGTTGGTTGGTGGGAAAAGGCTTCCTGAATGGGGGTTTGTAGGGCCCTTTGATCGAAGAAGCTTCTTCGGCCGTCATTTTCAAATCTATAACTTGATTTGACAGTTTTTGAACGACTTTAGTTAAGTTTTCTAAATCAGAGCTTTCAGGTTGTGTTTTATTTTGAGCAGGTCTAGGGAGGATTTCGATCTTCTTTTTGGAAGATGAACTAGTCTCTGTTTCGTTGCTAGTAGTGTCTTTCAAACTAAGTATGTCTTTTTCAATCTGGTTGGCCTCCTCGAAAGCCTCTAACAACGTGGCTTTCTTATATCGTTTAACCCAAATGGCTATGCTTTGATGCAAGGCTTTAGTATAGTATGCTATGATAAGATTCTCAGCAGGCATCGAATTGGTAGGGATTCGGTTCTTAAGTGTTAAGAATCTTTGATTAAAGTATTTAATTTTCTTTTTTGGGTTCATTCTTAAGCTAGAAATCTCCATAACTAGGACTTCTGGAGACTTCTCATCTCCGAACTTTTCCAAAAAGTAGGATTCAAACTTCTCCCATGACACGATGGTATGGGGTTGCTGGGAAAAGTACCATGTAGATGCATTGCCCTCGAAAGTGTAGGGGAACAACCTACAAACTACGTCTTCGTGCTTGACATTACAGAGTCTAATGGCTAACATAAACTTTTTAAAGTGATCTTCTACGATCTGTTTAGAGTCAGGGTCAAACTTGGGAAGCCACTTCTCCAGATGTTTAGGTAATGGATGCTGAGCTCCAGGTACGACTACTGCATCCTAGTTGAGCTAGGGTCTGACAGGATTGTTCTAGTTGACCATTGGTGTAGGCGGTGTGGAAGGATGAGAAGGGGAACTGCCTTTGTTAGAAGAGTCTTCTCCAGAAGAAGAAGGAGATGATGGGGGTGGTGAGGGTGGTATTCCAGTTCCTCCTGCAGCAGGAGTGAGGATTGGATCTCTAGGGTTTAAAGTGAGGTTAGTGCCTACAAGTTGTTCTCTGATATCATAGAAATCTAAAGGTTGATCCAAAGGTTGATTTGGTTGCCTCAAACGGGCAAAGGCACTATGTGTTCTTAATAGATATTGGCGAACAATCTCTTGTACGTCACCACCTGTAGGATTTGAGGTTGCTGGCTCAACTGTGATCCATAGATCGTCGTTTGATGTGGTTTTTGTTTGAGGGGGGATGTTGTCATTTGAATGGATTCTTTTCACTACAGGTGAGCGGTTAGGTGGTGTAGGAGTCTTACGACCGCCTCATGCCATTAATAAATTTCAGGCCCTCCTTCTAGCGCCATTTGTTGACGGGCGAAATTGAACGCTCACCAACTGGAGGAGTGGGTCCGGTCCGGGGTTGTCTAAATAACCCAAGACGTTTGGGATGATCCACCCTGACGGGTTTAGCGACAACATTGGTCAATCTAAGTCTTAGGGAAATGAAAGAAAACTAACTAAAGGAACTAATCTAAGTGAAAATAACAGTTAAAACAAACTAATAAGCAAATCTGAAATAAATATATATAGTCTATTGTCTAATATTATAAAACAATAGTTCTATGAAATTAAATGTTCAATTACCAACAAAATTAGATCTCAACTACAAATGTACAATATTTACAAATTACAGATTTTAAATCGAAAACCTGAAAAAAAACATTTGTGAGCTGTTGTATGACAGCAAAGGTATTGTTTTTTTATTTTTATAATTTTATGAGAAAGAAATAAAACGAAAACTATCTAAGATGAGCAATTAAAATAATAATCCTAACTATAAATCTGAACTATATATATCTATCTAAACTACTCAAATAACACTAATAAACTAACCTGTAATAAAGCTTTCCAATTTGTCCCGTGCAAAGTATCCAATTCAGTTGTTCGATGGGAGGAAACCCACACCAGATTTTCCACGAGCTTCTTGTAAACAGGAAGCAACAGCACTCTTCGAACACAGATGACAAGACAAACAAGACATAAAATGACAACAATCTTAAAATTTACAAATCATCACATTTAGATAAACCCGTATGAGAATATTTGTACAAAATGATTCATTTAACGAAGAAGATAAACCTTTAATTCATTAAATTGAAACAAAGTAATTGTTGTACTTTAAAATAAGAGACATCAGATATGGACAACACATAAACCAAATCACATCAACCTGCAACGAATTACGATAGCTAAAGTAGTCGATAATTGATTACAAACTGATATGAAGAAATCTTGAAATAAAAGTTTGATATATTGAAAGTTAAAGCTGTTACAAGACATCCACTTTCATCCAAGCTTATATCATCATAAATCCATAGGTTGTTCTCCCAATCATGATGATGGATTCATTACAAAAAATAACAAGTATTTAAAGACCACATGGTAAAACATCCCTATGGGAATTATCAAACACAGTTTACAAAAATTTGGGAATAATCTCCCAAGTCTCTATTTTTTACTTAAGATAACCACCTAAAACAAAGCTATATCACAAAAAGAAAGATCTGAACTGCCACAACATATCCAATTGGTCATTGAAATTCGTATGCACCTGAAAGTGGACAAGAATAGACAAGTTTAGATAATGTTTTATTTGTAAAACTAACAAAAATCTAAATTTTAAGACTAGCTACAGAATCTCACGATTTTGTAGCTGGTCTAATTTGAAAACAAAATTGTTTTAAATCAATCCAAAACTACCAGAAATATATTCAAACTATTAAACAAATATTTAATTGCTAATTGAAAACAAAGCGAATCATTTAAACCAAAACTTATATGCTAATTGAGAGCAAACGAAATTGTTTTTGAATCTATTTCAATCGAAACAGACCCTAAACGAATATTAAGCAAATCTCTGGTAAGAATTCAATATAGACATAATATGTCAATCCAACGCTCAACATAATCGTTTTTTAAATCCATACTAACAGAGTCGTATCAAATATGTCTTTGATACTAATCCAACTCATACAAATAATTATGCTAATTCAAGGCACACAACATTGTTTGCAAATCAAACCAAACAAAAATGAATTGAACTAACTCAGGGCCGACACAATCGTTATACTAATGCAAAATCATATCAATCAAAACATAGCTGTGTCCGATTTTAGCAAACAAATCTTGTGTATAGGTCGAATGCAATCATAATCCAAAACGAAAATATGTATTCAAAACAAAACATAATCATTTCTTGAATCTATTCGAACAGAACCAAATGAAAGCAAACCCAATCGACTACCCTAATTTAAATGTACATAATTGTTTCAAACGCAAACCAAACAGAATCGAAAACAACTCAATCATTTATACTAATATGAGAACAATAAAATTGCATAACCAAATCATAGCTGTGTCCGATTTTAGCAAACAAATCTTCTGTACATGATTTATAACGAAATCATTTTTGGTAATTCGAAAATAACAAAATCATTTTAAAATGAACAGAAGTAATCGAAAGCAAACCCCATCGGTTATACTAGTTCAAACCAACTCTTAAAACAAAATAGATGTTGAAATACATACCTGGGTAGTAAGAAAATGATTCGATCATGATAACTTTGAATTGACGAAGGCCGTTGCTGCCTCGACATTTCTGAAGACAATTGAACCGGTGGTTTTTTATTTCTTCTCGTTGGCTTGTAGCCTGTCGTTCTCCTTTGACAGTACTGTAACTTGTTCCTCTAATGATTTAATCTTAGATTGCAACATGGGAATATCCATGTAATAATGTTCAATCCAGGAATTGCATTGGGTACATGGTGATTGATCAGGCTTTGGTATCACAGGCGAGGGTTCTTTCAAGTTACTAGGGGTGTCACTGTGAAGCTTAATTCCCGAAAATTTAGGATCGTTCTTGAGAAACGGAGGTAAGTTGGAGACATAGTCATAGGGTTCCATAGAGTAGAGGCCATGAGAGTAAGGGTATTCCTTGGCTAGGAAACGTTTAATCTCAGATTCTGAATCCTCACTCAAGACGATAGGTTTTTGGTCAATGCTCTGCTTGGGCTTTCTCCGAGCACATCTCGATATCCATCATGCATTTTTATTTCCCTTACTGTTGACAGTAGTATCACCTTTTCCTTTCTTCCCCACAGGCCTCTTGATGGCCTTAGTATTGTCTTTATCACATGAGTCAACCATGGTATCGGGTAGGTCCATGTCGGGGAAATTCGAGGGTTTTCCAGGGGGTAAAAGGGTAGGAGGTGGCATGGCTATCACAACTAGTGTTTCAGTAACCACAGAATTATCCACTTGGATGCACTCGGGAGTGGAAAAGCCATTCCTAGATAGGAAGGCTTGCCAACAATCACAACTAAGGCTCAGATGATGAATGATAATGACTTTGATCAAGCAGTGATGGAAAAGGCTTCTATCAGCCTTCTCATGCTTAAATCATTTGGACATCTTGTATAGACTACGTAAAATATAATGTGGCATGTTTAGAGGGTATTCTATAAAATTCATCAATAACCGAAGATGATACAGAAATACCAAGCCATAACGACCTTTGCAGGTCACAAACTTCTTAACCATTGCCAAAATATCATGCCACCTGGGTTTGAGGGCAATGATAAGCATACCTCTATCACAACTAACAATATTTCTTGATGTGAATAGGAGTGGCCACGACACCTCGTCCACTTTGGAATTTTTAAACCACCTTTGCCCTGTAGCTGGTAGTCCTGTAGCTGAGCTTAGGAATTCCTCATTTATCTTGAGTTGTATGTCTCCGACATTAGCCATGCATATGTCGAAGGTGAGGGTGAACTGTTGGGCAATTGAAAGGTTGAAACCCTCAAATATTTGGATAAAAACCAGCCAGCCACTATTTTCCAAATCCTCACGAGCATTGTCGAATAGAAATAGAGTTTGGATACCATTTGGTTCTATGCACACCACAGGTACCATAGAACAGAATACACAGTGAGAAGGTTAAACGGTCAAGGGTTTGGACAGGGTATACGCAGGACCGATAGCTCATAGGCTTCCCCGAAAACCAACAGAGGTAACCCAGGATAGAGGGCAGGCATTAATGCCTAAGTGTGCGAGGGTGGTGGAAGGCAATAAACCCATGCAAAAAAATCATATCCAAATGTATAACCGACGATGCATATGGTGATTCAAATCACTATTGCAATGTGTTAAAAGTAATTCCATCCAAACAATTAATGAAAACTATGGTAAGTCGACCCAAATATTTGCACAAGCATAGTGTTTGCATGGTTTTAAAATCAAAACAATGTTTCGAATAAGGATTTTACCATAAAACTTATGCATTGTATGAAACTATTGAATTAAGGGTATAATCACCATGTTAATGCATTGTTATGAGACCAATGCGCCAAGGTATTCGATGAAAGACTATAGAACATCAAACCACCAATGTATTAAGGATTCAATGACAGTCATTATAACATCATCATAGTCTTATAAAAATGAAATCATATTAACAACAAAAAATGTCAAATGAGTGAAGGTTTTGGTGTCTTGCCAATTATATAACCATAATTGAATTGGAAATTCAATGAACACATAGACAAGAGTGACCATAATAATCCAATGATGATTTTTATGCCATTGACGTGAGTTCAAAATAAAAAATTTCACACTTGCAGTCGTGAAAGCGAGAACAAAGGGTAGGTGTGGAAATGCGCAAGATAATCATGTCATTTTATCCCAAAAGATTGCGATGAGAATCAAGGGTTCCAAAAGACTAGTGTAGGCATCTTGTAAGGATAGGATAAAAATGTGAAATGGCTACCAACAG
Source organism: Picea glauca (assembly GCA_000966675.3). Lineage (NCBI taxonomy): Eukaryota > Viridiplantae > Streptophyta > Pinopsida > Pinales > Pinaceae > Picea > Picea glauca. The sequence goes on from JZKD02S2032893.1 coordinate 368,891, forward strand.
ACCTTCATCAGGGTCAAGAGGTGAAATGAACCTAAGGCCATCACCTTCAAATGCCATTCTTCTCTTTTTTAGGTCAACAATAGTCAAATTGTTAAAATCCCAATCAATACCCAACAACGCAGGATAGGGACAACTATCATCAACAATCTCGATCACTTCGAAGTCTAGAAATGTCCTCAATCTGTTGATGTCTACAGGGACATGATATAGTCTTCCAAAGGGGTTCACCACCTGTTGATTAGCCACCCTTATCCTAATATGAGAACAAATCAATTTAGGTTTTCCCATCAATGCCCAAGTCTGCTTTTTCATAACATTTACTTCTGATCCTAGGTCGAGGACCACATAGTCCACGTCATAGTCTCCAATCTAAGCACTAAGGTGCAATTCCTTGCTTGTCCTCCTTTTTCTAGATACTTGATTCACAACTCTATTCAACAGAGGATCTACTCTTCCAATTTCATATTGTCTTATCAGGTGTTGTATTTCCTGCACAACGATTTGATCTTTAATCAAATTAATACAAGTATACAAGAATTCCACAAGCTTGCTTACCTCTTTTCCTTGCCTAAGTGGGACAGACTGATCAAATGCTAGAGGCATTTCACATTCCCTTACTTTTGGTTGTGCCCTAGATGAAGAAGCCTATTCACCTACAAATTCTCTTCTTGTTTCTTCAAAAGTATGCTTTTCTTTCCTTGGATCAAACAATGGAGCCTTCTATGAAGCTCTTTTGATCCCTGATCCATCTATAGTTTTTTCTTGATTCACCCTATATTCTCCTGTGACAACGCCCCCTCTAGTAATAACAATGACTCTGGGTTCCTCTCCGTGAGGTTCAGCTGATATTAGTTGGACTTGATGGTTTCCACCTCGTCTTTACTAAAATTTAGCTAATAATACTGGACAGTCTTCACTGACATGATCAAACAAATTACAATAGTTGCAGTAGTGCAAGGGTTCTAACAATATCTTACTAAATGACCTGCCTGGGTGAATTTATAGCAAATATTCTAGCCTCGATCTCAACCCATGCCTCCTCCTCGTCCTCTTCTGCTGAACCCATCGCGACGATTGGAGTTTCCTTTTCCTATGGAATTGAACTCTGCAACATTCCCTTATTGTTGTAATTCTCCTTGAATTCTATATACATACCTTGAACTTTCATGCATGAGGTCATAGGTCCTACAATCCTTCTCACCATGCCCCACATATTTGTAGAATGTACAATAAATATTGATGGGTGTCTGGACATATTTCAGCATATAATAACATTCACCAGGGTGATGTCTAGTTATACATACCTCACACCATGGTAAAGTAGCCCAATTCAAAGGGTTAGGGGCTCCAGAGACCAAGTATTCATTAAATAAAGGAAAGTGATCTTTTTCATGGCCCTCTTCTTTACATCTAATACACCAAATGTATTCTCTTTTCTCCTTTCCTTTATCTTTCTTCATGTCTTCAACCTATAAAGATAGACTACTTAATTGATTCAAGATCTGATTCATACCTAGACTGGATTCTCCTACAAGGCCTGCTTCTAGTTTCATGGAAATCTCTAATGCCTCAACCTGCAAAGCGACCTTCTATTGCATTAGAGGAACTCTAATGTGTGGCAGGAGGGGAGCGATAAACAATTCCTTATGTTGTTTGTCAGAAATTTGAAAAATTAAACGGCCTGTCAAGGTTTTAAACCTCTGATCAAACTCCCAAACAGGTTCACTCACCTTCTACTTGATTTCCTTCAACTCTATAATGCATTTTGACTCCAACTTAGGCTTCTTGAACTCTGCACTCAATTCAGTCTTAATGTCATTCAGTGGTTTAGGTTGTACAGATCCTGTAACAAACTTCATATACCAGCTCAATGCATGATCCCTTAGGGTAGTACTAAACTGAGCTCTCTTAACATCTTCATCGATGAATTTCTTAATGATCCATATAGCTTTTCATAAGAACCAATTCTCTCCAGGATCCTCAGATCCATCTCCTCTGAAAATGGGTAACCTCATTTCATCTGCCATGGATTTTCCTTGGTTTCTCAACTGAGTATGTACTAAAGTTCTTGTAATAGTTCTATGATTGATCTGATTACTCTAGTTACTCTAGTTACTCTAGTTACTTACTGCTGCTAAAACAAGAGGAGTAGTAATACATAACTCGATAGTATGCACACTCCCTCAAGTTTCTATTTCTTCTCTTCGAAGTTCTCCAGTCTCAAATTCCTCTACCCTTGAGAATTCTGAGTACTCTTCCTCTGATCGCCCTGCTTCTTCTTCATCTTGTGCCAATGGCCCGTAAATCTTCTTAAATAGGTTTGCAAGAGGAACCTTTTTTAATGATCTCCCACTACATGTGTGTCCAGCCTCTGTGTCATTGTCATTGTATGAATTATCAAAAAATAGCTTTAAAATCCAACTTATTACTGTATATTCAAGATATTCTTCTCATGCAATAACATCTTAATATTCAGCTTCAAGAAGTGTATAAACTTCCCTCTAGGTCCCTTGAAGAAATATCTCTTGGCTTGGCTATATGATTCCACTCTGTCAATAGAAAATTCAGTAATGTACCCTCCAATAGTGCTATCAAACTAGAGATCCACCACTCTAGACACAACCTTAAAAACTTTCTTGAATTTCTTAATCAACATTTCTTTCCAGGCCATAGGTGGTCTAGATCTAAATTCAAAATGAGTGCCTTCTAGTTTGGATAACCACTCATACAACTCCTTATGAACTCCTGCAAACAAAATCTCGTGCACGTCAGTAAAGATATACCTTCCCAACCAATCTTCTCTACTAATGCTAGGGTTCATTTTCTGAGCTTCAACGAAGTCCCTTTCTTGTTCTTCTATCCAATTATGAATCTCTGTCTTCGATGGAAACCACCTTGAAATTTCCTCAAGAAGATCCCGGTCTCAACAATGAAACCATTTGTTGGCACAAGGGCAGACCTAGGGTTCAACTCTAACAATGCACCAACAAAACCTAACTACTGGCCCTTTTAGAAAGATCTGCAGAGCAGATGAAGTCTCACCTGAAGTAGCAATATGGGGGTTGCAGGACACACGTGTCTACAACCAAAGGAAGTGCAAGATAATTCTAGAATAACAACACAAGATAACCTAGAGATTCTTAACAGTATTATGCTTCACTTCGCGAAGTTAGTTATATATTCTTATATTTAGTAAGGGAAATAATAATGAAATAACAATATAAAAGATAGAAAATAACACAACATCAATCACATAGAACAACAATATTTTACATGGTTCAACCTCTCACTAGGTCTACGTCCACATAACTGTGTTTATTGATAAAGTAGATGAAAATACATAGTTCTATTTGTGCACTCAACTGCATATCCTTCTCTCTCTCTCTCCTCTTTACCTCCCAACCTTGTGCACCCAACTGCAGAGTCGATCTTTTCACCCAGCTGAAGATTCAAACATACAAGAATGCTTTAAGACATAACACTTTCACATCTCAATCTCTCTATCCAAAACAACCCTCTCAAGTCTTGTAGCCCTCTATTTATCATTCCATGACTCTTATAATCCCTATACTAAAGTCCAAGTGCCAAAACCCTAGGTACCAAAACCCTAGGTTCGCATAACCCACATTTTAAGGGCTTCACCAACCAGCTATTCCTTCTTCTCTACGAGGTGCTCCAAACACCCATTAGTGTCTTCTTCCACTTGCTGACTTTTCCCCGATCTATCCTCTTTTCTGCTTTGTCTTCCTTGATCTTCTCTTTGAATGGATTTCTTTCCTTTACTTCATTCCTTATTTTATGCTTCATTAACCACTTCAACCCTTCCTTGGTTTGTGTGCCTTGCATGCACTTCATACTTTTTCTTTCTTCTTCCTTAATATTCTCTTTCTTCCATAATACCTTCCCAAGAGACAACACCAACATGATAGAATGCAGTGTAGTTAAAGAAAGGCTAAGTCAACTACTAGAGATGGAAGAAGATATAATCCTAGTAGGATTTCACCAAGAATTAAAGGAAGCAAGGGACAAAGTATGGCATGAAAAACATATCAAAAGGAAGAGTTTGAAGGAAGGAGACCTAGTATTGGTGTATGACAGTAAATTTATTTAGCACCCAAGAAAATTCATAATACATTGGTTGGGACCATATGAAGTAAAGACTATCACAAATGGAGGAGATGTATAGTTGAAATATTTAAGAGGTATAGAATTTAGAGGAATGATAAATGGGAGTCGACTAAAGTTGTATAGGGATAGTCAACCTCCTAACACTTAGAAAGTTACCGCACATTATATATATATATATATATATATAG
>JZKD02S2032893.1:373268-400044 GCA_000966675.3 Picea glauca
AGAGAGAGAGAGAGAGAGAGAGAGAGAAGAAAATAATTCAACTCACATGGATAAACTTGATAGAATAGGACATACAAAATTGGAATGGGGCGTGGCAAGAAAAATAGCGTTCAAAAAACATGATGCACAAAAGATCAGTTCAATGAGTAAAAAGGTACTGTGCATAGGAAGCATAACAAAAAAGGGGGAAAAGAGACAAGTATCAGTGCGACACAGATGACATTTTCCTGACATGATATAAAGTCAGAAAGAGGGGAAAAACTGACCCATTATGATTTTGGCTAAGGAGAAAAATTCCAAGTCGAGCGGAAGAACGGTCGCAGTGTGGAATTTCACTATTCACCATAAAATAGAGAGCTAGTGGGTTGAATTTAACCACCATGTCACCACCACAGTTTGTATCACCAAGTAGAATTGGGAAAAGCACCCGGATTACTACATGGGGACCACAAGGTGGAACCATCGAGATGTCGATAGTGTACCGAGATGTCGATAGTGGTGGATGTGGACGAAATCCACACACCAGAATATGAGAAAACCACTTTACATGTGGAGGAGGAAAAAAAGTCCACACGGGATCCTGATCCACTAGGAGAGGATGTCGTGTGGACGAAACCTGACACAACCAAGGAAAAAGCACCACAGGGAGCAGAACCATCCATGGAATCCACACAGTAGGGCCTAGAGCTAGAACCAGAGCAGGAACACAAGTAAGAGGGGGGAGTATCGTCCCCACAAGGGAAAAATAAGTTGCAAGAATAAACGAGTATGAAGGGTGTACAATGAACCTAAGAAGAGCTAAGTACAGTAATGAAGAGAATTCCAAAGGGAGTGAAAGTTGGGGATAACATGGTAGGAGGAGTCAACGACCTTAAATACTTTGACCATGATGTTTTGGATGCCACAAAGTTCCTAGATTTGGCAATGAAGAGCTACCTAGAGAGAAGAGGAGAGGGCCCATCAGGTGTGCCACTGTTGGAGCCTGCACAATGGATCCTAGGCCTATACAACACAAGTATCATGAATCTATTAGACATGCCACACTTTGGGCGGGGAAAATACATAAATGCATGTGTCAAAAAGTTGCTAGCAATGGTGCATAAAGGAATCCTATGGATGGAAAAGATAGTAACAATGAATTTTGACCTCATCGCATAGATTACAGGGATACCCATAGATGGGGAGAATCCAGAGAAATACCTAGATGAAAAGACTTGGGAAAAGGCCATCTTCGATGATATTAAAGTGAAGTACGAAGTAGAGTAGGGGAACAGAGGAATTAGGATCAATGAAATCAATGATCCTACAACTCGGTTTGCAACCATATTTCTCAGTTGAAAATTAATGTGTAAGTTTAGAAAAGAAGAAGTTCTCGTAGGAGTAGTAGCAGTTGCGGTGTAGTGCACAAAGGGGAGATTGATGAGATGGGCCCCATACCTACTCAACTCAGTCCTGGAGGACTGTAAATATGTGAAAGACTGTCTCTCTGTGTTCTACTATTCATGGTTACAAATCCTCATTGCACTTATAGGGTGGAACAAACCAATGTATATGATGTTCCTCACTAGGATAGGAAAATGTGGTACAATGTGCTACACATCATTGCGAAGCACAACAAACCCCAAGGTAAAGAAATTCAACAATGACATGTTTGTGAAGTATTTAATAGGGATTCAGAACAACATGATAGAGACATGGAGGATATAACCAGAAACTGTCCAGGAGTATGGATAGATAGCCAATTTCCATGCATCACACCATAGCATGTGGCTACATGAAAAGAAGGATCCCACCAAGGAGTGGTTGTAACTAAATTATTGTGTGACGATGTAGGACATCCACATGGAGGTCTAAGAGTGGAAAGTACCATAATTTTATTGGGTATGTGTTATATTCTTTGCATGAGTAGAAATGTCTTAGCATTGTGTCAGGTGTGCAGGGGTTCAGGGGAAACGCCCCCGAGACAAACGTTTCTGCCTTAGAAAATGTGTCACATATTTAGGTGGTTTTTCGGCACATGGTTTCTTTGCCGATGGTTTTCTATTTTTGGTTAAGGAATTAGGGTTGTTGACTAATCCAGGTCATTGGCTTAGGGTTTTGGATGTCGCTGGCTTCTATATGTATATTGTATTGTAAACAATGTATCACTATGAATGAATATAGAATATCTTGGTTTTCCCGGTTTGGGTTTCCAGGGGAAAAATCTATGTGTAATGTTTATATTTTCCATTGTATCTTTTATGTTCTTTTACTGAAAATATGTTTGCAGTAAATATTGTACAAGGTTAAAATCTACATTTGGTATCAGAGTTTTTTTGGCTTCAGAGGGATGCCTTTATGGTTAAGGGTTTGGCTCGAGAATATGATAAGTCTTGTTACATTGGGATATCTATGGTATTGATTTTTCAGGCAAAAAGAAATGGAAAGCAATTCAAAGATGGAGATCGAGAAGTTTAATGGGAAAAGTTTTGAGTTGTGGAAGCTCAATATGGAAGATCTGTTGGTGGACAAAGATCAGTGGATCACGGTAGATCCAGGTGTTGCACCTATAGGAACTTCAACAGATGACTGGAAAAATTTGGATCGGAAGGCAAAGAGCACAATTCGACTGTGTCTCTTCAATTTAGTATTACTGAATGTGTCAAAGGAAGTTACAACCAAGGATTTGTGGGAAAAGTTGGGGAAGTAGTATCAGTCTAAGTCCTTATTAAACAAATTATTCCTGATAAAGAAGCTGTATAACCTGAGGATGAGAGATGGAGACTCGGTGGCATAGAATTTGAACGCCTTCAATACTATTGTAAGCCAGTTAGTATCTATTGAGATTAAAATTTCAGATGAAGAGAAATGTATCAGTTTACTGTGTTCTTTATGAGACTCATGGGATAGTCTGGTTGTGGCCATAGGGAGTAATACAACTTCCTTGAAGTTTGATGAAGTGGTCTCATCCTTGTTGTTGGAGGATATGAGACAGAATAATATGGAAGGACATAGCACAAACACATTATTTGCAAGAGGACATTCCCAGGAAAGAAATAGATCTAAGTTCTCAAGTGGGAGATCTAAGTCTAAGGGCAGATATAAATATCCCAGAAATTTTGTAACGGTATGTTTGAGATGTGGAAAAGAAGGGAACTATAAGAAGTAGTGTAGATCCAAAGTTGAGAAAAATAAGGGATCTAAATAATCTCCTTCTACAGAAGAAAATACGTCCAAGGAAGAAGGAGGGGATGTGTACTTGGCTTCTTCAAACACACATGTAGATCATGAGGCATGGTTGGTTGACTCTGGTGCATCCTTTCATATGACTCCCCATAGGGAGTGGTTCTATGGATATGAAAGGTATGATGGAGTTAATGTTTTATTAGGTGATGATTCGACAACCATAATCATAGGACGAGGAAAAGTCAAGTTGAGGCTCACAGATGGAAGGATTAGAACACTACTTGGTGTTCTTCACATCCCAGGTTTGGCCAGAAATTTGATTTATGTAAGAAAAATGGAAAATGCAGGGGTAAAAACAATATTTGAAAAGGAAACCTGCAGGATGGTTCAAGGAGGAATGGTGTTGCTGAAGGAAGTTTAGTTTGAAACTATGTATAAGCTACAAGGAAGCACTATTAGTGATGGGTGTAATAGTTCCATTGTTCCTAATATTGGATTTGAATAAGAAATAACTCCTACAGTCTATGGAGAAAATGTTATGCTGTGGAATCAAAGACTGGGGCATATCAGAGAGAAGGGTCTTCAACTACTACACTGTAAAGGTATGGTTGAAGGTATGTCTAACTTCTCTTTGGATTTTTGTTTTTGTGAACATTGTCCATATGGGAAGCAAAATCGGGTAAGATTCCCCTCTGGTGCAACAAGGGTAAAAGGAATTTTACATCTAGTTCATAGTGATGTTTTTGGACCTGTTTCAGTCCCATCATTGGGGAAATATGTGTACTATGTCTCATTTATAGATGAATTATGAAGGAATACTTGGATATATTTCCATAGGAAGAAATATGAAGTCTTTGATAGGTTTAAAGAATTTAAGGCTCTTGTTGAGAATCAAACAGAGAAAAGAATTAACGTCTTGAGGAAAGATTATGGCGGAGAGTTCTGCGGGAATGAATTTGAATAATTATGTAAGGCGGGAGACTACTCCATATACACCTTAGTAGAATGTTGCAGAAAGGATGAACATGACAATGATGGAAAAATCAAGGCCCATGCTCAGTGATGCTAGGTTAGGGAAAGAATTATGGGCAGAGGCGGTGGGTACTGCAGGTTACCTGGTCAACAGATCACCCTCATCAGCGTTGGATGACAAGACTCCACAAGAGGTATGGACTGGTAAGGAACCTTCTCTCACACATCTCAAGGTATTTGGTTGTGATGCATATGTTCATGTTCCAAAGGAAAGTAGGAGTAAGATAGATAAGAAGGCCAAAAAGTGTATCTTTATTGGATACAAATATGGTCTTAAAGGTTAATTTTTATAATCTTTGGAACCAAAAAATAAGAAGGTAGTGTATATATGAGATGTGTTATTTAGAAAAATGAAGGATACTGTTAAACAATAAGTCCTACCAAGTAAGGAAGAACCAGATAAAATAGAGTTTTATTTAAAGGATGATGAGTCAGACTCTACAAAAGAACAGGAATCAGAAGAAGAAGATCCTCATATTCCAATATTGGAGAGATTGGTTCGAGAAAGAAGGATACCGGAAAGGTATACTCCATCTGATTTCCATTCAAATTTTTCTTTGTCTATTACTGATGATGATCCTAGAACTGTCAGGGAGGTAGTGGATTCAGAGGATGGAAATATTTGGAAAAGGGCCATGGATGAAGAAATGTCATCTTTGGATAAGAATGAAGCTTGGGATCTAGTGGAGTTGTCGACTGGAAGAAATCCCATTGGAAGAAAATGGGTATTTAAAAAGAAGCTGAATGAAGAAGGAAAAGTGGAGAAATACAAAGCTTGGTTAGTAGCAAAGGGTTATTCCCAGGTTGAGGGAATTGATTTTGGTGAGAATTTTTCTCTTGTTGCCAAGTTAACCTCTATAAGATTTATGTTATTTTTTGTTGTTGCATTTGATTTTGAAGTAGAACAAATGGATATGAATAAGAAATCTGTATGAAGCAACCAAAAGGTTATGATGTGGAGGGAAAGAAGGAGCTGGTATGCAAGATGAAAAAGTCTCTGTATGGTTTAAAACAATCACCAAGGATGTGGTATCAAAAATTTGATATTTATATGCTGGGACTTGGCTTCACAAGAAGCAAAGATGATCACTATGTGTATTTTAAACTAATTGGTGATCATTTGATTTATTTGGTATTGTATGTGGATGACATGTTGCTGATAGGAAACAACAAGGAGATTATCCAGGATGTGAAAACTCAGTTGTCCTCTAAATTTGAGATGAAGGATATCAGTGCTTCAAATTTCATTTTGGGCATGGAAATTAAAAGAGATTAGAGAATAAGGAAACTCTGGTTAAATCAGAGAAAATATCTCGAGACAATATTGAAGATGTTTAATATGTAGGAATGTAAACCAGTCAAGGTTCCTATTCCTGTTGGTGTAAATTTATCTGTGGATCAGTGTCCCAAGACACATGAAGAGGAGGAGGACATGTCTTGTGTTCCATATGCGATTGAAGTTGTCATTTTGATGTATGAAATGGTCTGTACTAGACCATACATTGCACATGTAGTGGGAGTTTTGAGTAGGTATATGTCAAAACCAGGGAAGGAGAATTGGACAGTAGTAAAAAGGGTTTTCAGGTATTTGCATGACATTGATAGCTATGGATTGTGCTATGAATTAAGATTGAGATTGGACAAAGTGGTGGATATACATGGCTTTGTGGATGCAGACTGGGATGGAGATCTGGATCATAGGATATCTACAAGTAGGTATGTGTTTAACCTGTTTGGAGAAGCAATAAGTTGGATGAGAAAAATATAGGCTGCAGTGGCACTTTCAACTACAGAAGCTAAATACATGGCAGCCACTCATGCAAGTAAGGAATAAGTATGGTTACAAAGATTGTGTTCGGCTATTGGGTTGGTACAACAAGCTGTAAGGATAGAGTGTGATATTCAGAGTGCAATTTTTTTGGCGAAGAACCCGACTTATCATTCAAAGACAAAGCATATTAATTTCAATATCACTTTGTGAGAGACATGGTTGAAGAAAAGAAAGTATCGTTGATGAAGATGGAAAATTTGAAGAATGTTGTAGATTCATTAACAAAATCTTTGAGCACTGAGAAGTTATCTTGGTGTAGAGGATCCATGGGTATTGTTGCCCTGGATTGTTGACTATGTAACGCTGTAACCCCCTGTATGAAAATAAAATAACAAGTGGGATAATGTTGGGTATGTGTTATGTTCTTTGCATGAGGGGGCTTAGGGGTTCGAGGGCAGCGCCCCTGAGAAAAAAAATTCTACCTCGGAAAATGTGTCACATATTTAGGTGGTTTTTTGACACATGGTTTCTTTGCCGATGGTTTTCTATTTTCAGTTTAGGGATTAGGATTGTTGACTAATCCAGGTCATTGGGTTAGGGTTTTGGATGCCACTGGCTCCTAGATGTATATTGTATTGTAAATAATGTATCACTATGAATGAATATAGAATATGTTGGTTTTCCTGGTTTGGGTTTCTAGGGGAAAAATATTTGTCTAATGTTTGTATTTTCCATTTTATATTTTATGTTATTTTACTGAAAATAGTTTGCAGTAAATATTGTACACGGTTAAAATCTACAAAATCCCAACCACAATGCCACCAGTACAAGTACAGACATAAGAAAACACACTCCCCACATAATAAACATGCAGGAATGGTGCTACACCACAAAAGAAAACAACCATAGGTATAGGGGGGCCAACAAATCCATTCAGAATAAAAATAGGACACAAAAGACATCACAACGTTGTCCGACATAGGATCCACAGGATACAGAGCAAGCACCAGGAGGACCAACAGGACAAGTGAGTACAAAGGAAGGGAAGCCAGAGGCAGAAGACATAAATATGGATGAAGAAATTGAGAAAGACACTAGCATGGATATGCATATGCTAGAAGAATTTGAGTAGCCAAATTCCCAAAGAAAGAGAAAAACGATGCAAGTAAGTGGTGCCAGGAAGAAAGAAAAGACCCATAAGAAACAAATGGAAATGTCATTGAAAAAAGATGATGTAGAACTGATAGCCACAACAATAGAAGATTGATTGTCATAAGTATGGGAAAATGCGAAAAACCATAAAGCGTCAATTTTGGAGTAGGTACAGGAGGTAAAAATTGTGTTAGAACAATTGAGTATCAAGGTAGAGAAGCAACAAAAGGACAAATGGATGCCAACAGGAGAAGGATCACTGGTCTAAGAAACAACACAAACCATAGTACACAGAAGTTAAAAGTTTATCATAACACCAGACATGTTGTTCATCAATTAGGAAACGACACAGAAGCCCATGAAGGATATCAAAATGTTAGACTTGGCGATGCCAAAGATACCAACAAAAGCTCTATATAAGTTACAGGTTAGTGTCGCGTAGGAGATTCAATCCTGAGAAAGGTATGACACGACGAATATACAACTAGTGCAGGAAGAAAATATGGCATCGAAGGAAGCAATCAGCCAGGAAGGGAAGCAAAAAGAGATAGAGCAGTGAAAAGTGGAACAAATGGAGACCCATATAGACGCAATATTTCAAGCTATCTCAGATGAGAAATTATTGGAGGAGACATGTTCAGAGGAGAAGATAAAAAAGATAGCGTAAAATCTACAACAATATAAAGAGAAAATCAAGTAACTAGAGGAGCGCACAGTACCTATGACTCCACCAGTAGTCTGAGTGCAAAGAGAGAAAGACATGACAATAAATGTAGAAAACATTGTGCATAATATACATAAGGTGGAAGAATTGTTGGAGAAAAGAGGCCAACTATGGAGCCAACTCTTAGAATATGGGAGCCTACAAGTGCTGCAAGGAAAGGAAGATACACTGCACACAACAATGGCAGATGTCAAGCTGTGACAGAGGATGATGTCCCTACTAGAGAACATTAATACAACCATAGCAATGAAGAACCTTCAGGAAGAAGAAAAAGTAGTACAGGCACAAAAGATCACGCGACAGACATAGTTGGAGCCTTTACAAGAAAAGGAAGAACAATTGGTCATGGAAATAGACACATCAAAAGCATGCCTCAAATAGATAGCCTTGGAGGGAGGTGAGATCTTAAGACCACTCATCACTGCGTAGGTGGTCGAAGCCATGACAAAAAAGAGTAGTCAGGCTCAGGAGCAGTGCCAACAAATAATACACATGTACGAAGCACTGATAAAAGTAGTGGCAGACATGGGAGTTAGACAATGGCTCAGGATGAGCCATGATGTCAATGTTGGGGGCCTATTGGGCGAAGCGCCATTTTTGGGAAAAGTACATTTTTGGAGAGAAAAGAACGAAGTGGAAGAAAAGACAGCTGGAAGGAAAAGAAGCACGTGCGAGGGAAGCATGTGAGGCACGCATGAAAAAGAGACCTAAATACACCAGGGTTAAGGTTTTTGCATGATATTGTAATGGATGATAAGCCAATAGTATGTATTAGTATCACCTAGGATGTCTAGGTGAGAGAAGCATGAAGAGTGACCAAGAGAGACAAAGAAGAATAGAACTGCAATAATTTTGTAAGCTAGTGAGCTAGAGAAGATTCGAGCAACTCAATCTTGAGGGTTAGATCGCAGGCTGAGAAGCCTGGTGTGATCTAGTCAGCCCCATAGGGATCGAGAAGCCTGTTGATATTATAAGATATAAGATTGTAAATGCACACTGAACGATCTATTGCTGAGACATAATAAAAAAGATTGATAGACAAATCTTTGTGGACATAGCCCAGGAGAGGGTGAACCATGGTAAAACTTTTGTTGTGTGATTGAATGTATGCATATCCATTGTTGTTAATGATTAAATGCTAGATGAATGAATAAAGGAACTAGTTAGATAAGATATTCTACATACATGAGTAAGAATGACTGATGAATTAACATGTTATACTAAATAAATGAAGATTACAAGGTACAATCACAAATCCCCACTTATTCCTAGGCTGCAAGCATCTGAGCATTGCAACCACCCATAGAACTATCTCGAGTGAGACTGTGCAATGTACCCTATGTATTGCGTTGCCTTATGGTTTACCAAGAGGGATGATAGTTTTAGAGGGATTTTGTTGGGAGCTTGTCAAATCTGAACCTGGGTCAACTTATAACAATAAGGTGAGATCAGAGTAGATAAATTAGTCTAAGACCAAAAAATGGTTAACCAACATAGAGGGATATATGGTATATCAAACCATGGTTTATATTAATCAACATATTCCTAAAATAGATGCAAGTATTAATGTGGATCACATTTGGATGTGAACTCCATCAAAAAAAATCAAGGGGATCACTTATTGGGGAAAGGTAGAATGAGGAAAGCGACATGTAAGTATATGGTGAGGATTTATAATACATTTGATTATTTTTCTTTTATGTATATCGTACTTATTTAATTTTTAGTCTTCCTACATAATCCATTATTATGAATGCATACCATGGTAAATGATTATATGGGAACTGTTTTATTTTAATACAATTGGTGGAGAGGGATGAAATACATTTATGCATTGAAAACAATCTTGATTGGATGAAGGTATGGATTGAATGATGTATACAATATAATAATGGTAGGTTATCATGGTATGGTGTGGCTACATTGTTCAAAGAAGCTAAACGTAAAGGAGATACCAATCTTACACAGAGGGAAATTGATTTAGCATATGGTTTAAAATATAAACAAGAAAGCATATTCACCCATACTATTTAGTTTTTTCAAATATTATATTGATGTACATGGTGTGTTTTTTTCTTAATTTGCATAATTTCCAAGTATAAATATGTTTATCAATTCACAACACATTTTTTAATGTGTGTGGCATATTTCAGTTGAAACACCACAAGGTTATGTGGTGCAATGGACACAAATTTTGCATCAAAAAGTTGGATGAAAACATGAAAATTTATGATAGTGGGATAAATGTAGTATTTCAGGTTACTGATGTTTCCTATAGAAGTGAAAAATATCCATAAGTATGTGAAAATTGATACTATATGTTTTTGGATGATATACTTGAGTGTGACTTTAAATCCTTCAAATTAGTTATGTTCGATGTCAAATGGTACATGTTACGAATGGATGAACGTGATCTCGATAGAACTTTTAATCATCATGCTAACTAATTTACCATGGTTAATACAAGGAATATTAATCCAGGATTAGAGCCCTATGTTCTTCCAAGCTAATGTGAACATGCATTTTAATCAGAGGTTCTAGGTAGAGGGGGGTGGTAATATGTTGTTATATATGATTCAAGAGGAAGGTCGGTAAAGTATAATGTAGAATAAGAAGATGGTATTGAAGAAGATGCTGATGTAGAGAATAATAAGTTCATGTGTCAGATGAAGACATTGTATAAGTTCAAGGAGATGTTCTAGAAAATGTTTTGTATGAAGAATTTGAAGAAGTCGAACCAAATGTAGGAAACAATGTTCCTGATGATGATATAGACAAGGATATGATTGGAAATGATGACATTGATGATGATGTTGATATGGCCAATCCTTTCAACATCAATTTTTAACCGTATGATAGAGATGTTGAGTTGGATGAACAAGAAGATTAATGATATCGAAATGTTGAAATGCATGAGGTGTGTATTTATTTGTTTTCAGTTGATTTGTTCTTTTTCATTTACCATATTTTTTTTTCTTAGTTTCTATGTTTGATTCTTACTACGTTTCTTTCAAATATTTTATAGTATATAAATTGGGTATTGGGGAATTGAGAGTGATGTGAAGGCGGGGGAGAGGGGGGGAGGGGCCATATGAGCTTCCACCTTCACTTGGTTGACCTTATTCTATAAGGAATATATTATTCTTGAAAATAAGAGAAGCTCATTTAGTTTTATACCATCATCTCCAATTTTAACGTTGGTTTGTCTAACAATTTTCAAGGTTGTACATTAATTACCAATTAGTGGAAATTATTCTTTAATTTGACCCCGCGTAGAGTGACCTGTGAATGGGGCCAACATTGATTTTTTTTTAGTTTGTTCTTGTATGCACTAAAATTTGACATGGTTATAGTAGATGCATGCGTTGATAGTATGGGAGGATTTCGAGACTCAAATACGACTCACACAAAGAATTCTACAATCAAATGACAAAATTAGAACCTAACTGTGAAGGAGATGAAATTATCCATCATCGTATTGTGATGAGGTCGCTTCAATGAGGATGTTTGTCGTTCATATGAACTTTCTGGAAACAATGACTAGTGTTAAAGGGGACAACATTTAGTTTTTTCCAACTATTCTTCTCCAAGTCAAGGACATGGTATGAGGAGGAACTATAAATATCTTAAGGCATAAAATATTCTTATAGTACTCTCAAACCATGCATAAGGTCTAAAACCACCACATAGGCCCTATAAATGAAATATTTGGCCTATGTGTACTCATAATGGAACCATTACAATGTTTTAATTAGTGGAAATTATTCTTTAATTTGATCCCATGCAGAGTGACCTGTGAATGGGTCAATGTTGACATTTTTTCAGTTTTTGATTATATGCACTGCAATTTGACATGGTTATAGTAGATGCATGTGTTGATGGTATGGGAGGATTTTGAGGCTCACATATGACTCACACATATAATTTGAAAATCAAACGACAAAATTAGAACCTAGTTGTGAAGGAGATGAAATTATCCATCATCGTATTTTTCATCATCATTATCATCGTATTGCAACGAGTTTGTTTCATTGAACATGTTCATTGTTCCTATATCATTTTCATCGGAAGTTTATAGAAATAATGACCATTGAAAGGGGCCAAAATTGAATGTTTTCAAACTATTTTTCTCCAATTCATGGACATGGTATGAGGAGGAACTATAAATTTCTTAAGGCATACAATATGATTTTAGGACTCCCAAACCATGCACAAGGCCTAAAAACACCACATAGGCCCTGTAAATGAAATATTTGGCCTATGTGTACTCATAATGGCACCATTACAAGGTTCTAATAAGTGAAACTTATTATTTAATTTGACCCTATGCAGAGTGACTTGTGAATGGGGACAACATTGAAATGTTTTTAGTTTGTGCTTGTATGCACTAAAATTTGACATGGTTATAGTAGATGCCTACGTTGAGAGTATGGGAGGGTTTCAAGACTCAAATACAACTCACACAAAGAATTTGACAATCAAAAGGAAAAATTAGAACCTAACTGTGAAGGAGATGACCTTTTCCATCATCATATTTTTCATCATCGTTATCATCATATTACAACAAGGCCATTTCAATGAACATGTTTTTCATTCCTATAGCATCTTTGTCAGAAATTTCCGAAAACAACGACCAATGAAAGGGGCCAAAATTGAATTTTTTCAAACAATTCTTCTCCAAGTCATGTACATGGTATGAGGATGAACTACAAATGTATTAAGGAATACAATATGATTTTAGGACTCCCAAACCATGCGAAGGGTATAAAACCACTACATAGACCCTATAAATGAAATATTTGGCCTATGTGTACTCATAATGGTACCATTACAAGGTTGTAATTAGTGGAAATTATTCTTTAATTTGACCTCGTGTAGAGTGACCTATGAATGGGAACAACATTGAAACGTTTTCATTTTTTTCTTGTATGCACTGAAATTTGACATAGTTATAGTAGATGCATGCGTTGACATTATGGGAGGGTTTCGAGACTCAAATAAAACTCACACAAATAATTCAAAAATCAAATGACAAAATTACAACATAAACATGAAGGGAGTCACAAATTGGTCCCATAGAGTAAGAGAGTGCCCCAAACAAGTGCCTCAAAGTATCTAATAAATCCAAACCAGTGACCAAGGACCAAGGGGAAGAGAAGAGAAAAAAATGGGGCACCCTACCTAAGCACTAAGGAAGTCAAGAGGAAATAGGAAACATAACTATTTCTCTTTATTTTGTTCTTGTGTCACTGTGGAGAATAGGTCATCTACAATTTTTTTTAAAGATATGATTCAATTTTCCTTGTTAGAGTGAACATGGATAAAGTAATAGGTTTGGATTATCACTAGCTAATTGAAGTGCAATCCAGAAAATGGAAGTCTATAAAACCAAATAGAACAATAAGAAATCTTTTAATCCAAACATGGGATGATTTTTTACACGTTACCAAAGAATATGACACATGGAATATCCCCTCAATGAAGAATCACCAAGTAAAAGGGGTAATGTTATCAAGAAAATTAATAATATTGAATATGATGGTAGAAGTTATGGTATTTTCGTTTCATGACATGTTTAAGATTTATGGATATTCAATTTCTTTTCTATTGATGTTTAAGAGGTGTAAAAAATTCCAATGGTGATGTTAAAGAGCCGAATAAAAGTGTGGTGAAGTAACATCCAAACTAGATTTGATGTAATCACTTATGAACCTTGAAGGATTAGGATGACTTGAAGATGTTTTGAACTTTTTATGGATATGTTCTATTTTGAGAATGATACACAATATGTCTTTAATAATGTTTAAGTATACGAAACATTTTGTGCCGACAAAGGATTGCAACCATAAATTGAGACATTTAAAACATGGATATTGAATCATGTTCAAAGGTTTTGTGTTGTTCAACAATGTTTTGGAGCCTTATATTTAAGTTGTTACTGTAGTTACTTAGTTGGATACCATGGAGAATACCATATTCACCACATTCAAAGTGGATTATGAGAAATAAAAGGAAAGTTTGAACTCATTGTAGGATTTCACTTGGGTATGTGTTCACTTGAGTAACCAGTGGAAATTTTCATGGGTTTTCTAGAACAACCACTTGAGTATGTGTTATGCCTTTCATTGCTTATCCAAAGTATGATTTCCATCGCTCTCATTCCAAAGGTTATATTTGGATGACTTATATGGAAGAGATAAAGAAGAGGATAAGAATTTCTCAATGAATGCTATAGCATTTCTATTCTCATAACATTTGTGAGGTGATTTTCTTGATAATATAATTCTAAAGCAATTCTCCATGCAAATATGCACTTATGGCATATTCATAATACATGTGATGTAATATTGTACCTTTTAGTGTTCCATAATTGGATTCTTCAATTCTATCACATACACACATGAATTGTTGGTAATTTAACAATATTATGGAAAAAATTGCATGTGCACCTATGCAACACTTATTTGTGATCTTATGCTTTTTGTGGATATTATGGTCTAAATAGCACCTATTTATGCAACATCATTGGCCCTTTCATTGGCTTATTGCACATGTATTATTCTGGGATATCTGGATATGTGTGAACTGCATTGGCAACATGGATATTAATGAGAACAACAATGTTTCAACATTCCAAACTGCTCAAAACGATCAAAATTTATGAGAACCTAGGTAAAAAATGGTAATGTAATAATTGGATTGGAGTTTCAATTCAAACAATGCTTTTAAAATAATCCATTTGTAGAAAGTGTGTTTAATATATTCCTAGAAGGCTATTTGGCCTTGGATTTTCCCTCTAAAATTAACCAATGCAATCTACAACATAAAAAGCATAACCTAGAATGTTTGTGTTGAATTACTTATTAATTCACCATACCTTGAATCTTTTCTAATAAATGTCTACAAACTTAAAGTCTCTTCCATAAACATATTAACAAAATGCTTAGAAACCAATGCTTGCAATCAATTTCACTCTTAATGAGTTACAATACTCTTCATCAACCTACAAATAATTTACAATGACACATTCATTATATAAATAACATAAACATACACAAGTTCAAACACTTGATTCAATAATTAAGGGACTTTCACATATCCACCGAAGTTCAACTCAAGGGATATATCAGTACAAAAAGGCAGTGTTAAATTGTTAATTCACCTTATGTTGCATCCCTCCCCATTGCATGTCCCCTCATCCCTCTCCCTCATGTGTCATGGTTAATGCATCCATCTAGGTTCCCTTTTCTTTAAAAATGTGACTATATCTCATTATATGCCCAACTTATATGTGGGTCTGTAATATTATAACAATAGTTATAGTTATATTTTGAATATTGTAAAAAATGTGAGGTTTATTTTTCCCCTTCCTTATCTTTGCATCTTAATAATTTACATTGGTTATTTTATGATCAAGTTGATCATAGTAGGGTTGATAGTCTTTTATATTGAGAGAAGTGAAGTTTCTCTACAACGAGTATACCAACAAATTCTCAACTATTTCAAATTAAGAACATAGCCTTAAAAATAACCTCAATATTAGTCAATCATGGTATGTACAAAAGCCACATCTTCTACCCAAGCCCTACCTACCAACACATTTAACAACCAATATAATGAATGTCACCTTTTCTCCCACACTACATTCAAAGAGAAGTTAGTTTTTGTTAGTGCAATCATGGGAACACACATATCGATACATACTATATAAAGGATTTGTATATCACATAACATCACATATGAAAAACAATATTTCAACCTACAAGGCAAGGACTAGCCGCCTCATGGCTTATATCCTTATTTTATATGGTGAACCTTTTGTGTTTTTCTAGTGAGTAGATTTTGTCATAAAGAACGAAAAATTGCAAATGTTTATATTAAAAAATTTGGAGATAGAAATTAGGGCTTATGTACAATTGACCTTTGGGATTTCCAAAGGTGATATAGTTTGAACCTTGGAGTTAGATTTTAAGCATATGACAAAGTTTAAACTACACTCCAAGAAGACTATAAATATAGGGATTTAGTTTGTAACAAGAGGACCATATGGAGAATTTGGAGCTATAATGTTATGTATAATGAAAAAAATACTTTAAACATTGCGAGTTGTTTTGGTTTCGATATTTTCTCTTCAAAACTATTTGTGAGTGTTGTTATCTAAGTTTTTGATAGGTAATTGTTTCATATTTATTAGGTATCTAACATAATAGATGTTGGTTTGTTGAATTCATTTTCTTGTTTTCTAACCTTTAATCAAATATTCAATTCTAAATTGCTGATTGTGGTTATGGTATAAGTATGCCATATTTTATTTTAATTTATATTCAACTTAGCTATCTCAATTTTATATTTCATTTTGTTTCATTGTCGAAGTAACATTGAAATCTTTTGTTGAATATACAAACTAACATTCACTTTGAGAGGTTGATGTGTTTCCATGATCATCAAAATGTGTTCATTTCAGTTCCAATGTCCTTCAATTGGTCTACGATAATAGTTTAACTTGTGCTCCTAGAATGAAATTAGGTTTTCGAGACAATAGAAGAGCCAAGGTTTACAAAACCCTCTCTCCCTTGATGTTTAAATGTAGTTTCAAAACTATTGGTTGGATACTAATAGCTTTACCATGGAGGTATTGGGTTAGCATCCCTTCAGTTCCCTTAGGCATAATCATAAAAGGAATTGATAAAAGGAACAATGGTTATTTTTGCTTCATATAAAAATAAACAATCATGATATATCAAAGAAATGAATCAATAAGGTAATGTTCACCTTTAATGACTTGAAATGATAGTTTTTATAGGGTTTAGTGGAAAAAAATCAAGTTTCTCACCTTGTTCCTAATGATAAGAATATAAATGAGATCTATCTACAACATCCAACAAACACAACTCTTCTCTTAGCTACAAGTGGCTTTGTTTTAATCCTTTCATTGAGAGTTGTTTGAACAAATTGTGGAAAGTTGAGCCCAGGAAAATTGTTTGATCAAAATTTCATTACCATAATCTACATTGTCATTGGTATCTCCATTGTCATTGTCATTATCATCATTATCTTTGTCATCATCATCATTTTCTTCATCATCGTCTTTGCCATAATCATCCTAGTCATCGACCATGTCATCATTGTCATCATCATCATTATCATCATAATCCTCATTTCCATTGTTGTGATCATCATCATATTGACGTTTTCATGATCATTGTCATCATCATCATCATCATCGCCATTGTCACCACTAGTATTCAACATTATTAGCATCCTACTCCTCATAATCATAGTCATTATCATGATTGTCATTGCAGTCATTGTCATCATCATCATCATCATCATCATCATCACCAAAATATGTTGGACATATTTTCATTGAGGTGTTGTCATTGATGTCAACAGTTGATGTCATTATGATGTGATGATGAGTTGTTATGAAAAAATCCAGTGAAATCTATCTAAATCTCAGGAGAGACAACATATTAAATTTCACGAGATCAACGCATATGTAGAAACACCATCGGGATCGAATTCCCAACAAATAAATGATATTGATCAGTTAGAATCCAAGTACAAAACCAAAATCTCAGAAGGGAAAGCACATTGAAATGATATAAACAACATGCAGAGGAATCTACCAAAAAATCAGAAGGCAAAGTGCATTGCAATGATATAAACAACATTCATAGTAATCTACCAAAAATCTCAGAAGGGAAAGAACATTGCAATGATATAAACAACGTGCAAAGGAATCTACCAAAAATCTTAGAAGGGAAAACGCATTACAAAGACATGATCAAGAGTGAAATCCCCACAGTAAAACTATAGAAGAATCGAGGGAGAATCCTGTCCATTGATGTATATTTTGGGACAAACTTGGACCGTCATATCTGGAAGTTATAGAGGAGGACCTTTAGATCAAACATCCGATTAAGTATTGACCATCAGATTTCAGTAAGGGAAGATCAATGGTGGAGAACCATTGCGAGTTGCAAGGTGTTGTGACAGATATCAAAATTGACTGCGTTGAGGAAGGTGTCCTACCCAGCTCCAATTCATCCTCCTAGCATGTACCTGCAAGAAATTCCTAAAATCGTTTCATGAACATTTAACCAGGGTTCAAATTTTATGAGCATGGATTTTCACCCACTGCAGGCAACAATACTGCTAGTTGGAACAAATGTTGGTGATATTGGAATTTGGGATGTGGGTTCACGAGAAAGATTGGCTCTCAGAGCCTTTAGTGTATGGGATATCTCAGCGTGCTCAATGCCACTACAGGCAACAATTGTCAAAGATCCATGTCTCTCTGTAAATCAAAGTATTTGGAACCTAGATGGGACATTGCTTCGGGATGCATTTTCCAAGCATATTGTCCACTTATATTCATATACTGGTGTTTGCTAGTTGAGGCAACATCTATAGATTTGTGCCCATATTGGTGGTGTGAACGATATTGCTTTTTCTCACCCAAATAACAAGCAACTCTGTGTTATCACTTGTGAAGATGATAAAGCTACCAAGGTGTGGGATGCTGTAATTGGCACCAAGCAATGCACATTTGAAGGTCATGTAATCGGCACCAAGCAATGCACATTTGAAGGTCATGAAGCACCTGTATATTTAGTCTGCCCTCATTATATGGAAAATATCCAGTTCATTTTCTCTACGGCTATTGATGGAAAGATCAAAGCTTAGCTCTATGATCTATTGGGATCTAGATTAAATTAGGATGCCCCTGGGCATTGGTGTACTACAATGACTTATAGTGCCGATGGAACGTGACTTTTCTCATGTGGAACAAGCGAAGAAGGGGAATCATACTTGGTTGAGTGGAAATAAAGTGAAGCTGCAATCAAACGAACATATTCTGGATTCCGAAAACGGTCCTTAGGAGTTGTGCTGTTTGATACAACGAGAAACAGGTTTTTTTTTGCAGCTAGTGATGAATTTCAAATTAAGTTTTGGGACATGGATAATATCAACATTTTTACAACTACCAATGCTGAGGGTTGTTTGCCAGCAAGCCCTCGCCTCTGTTTCAATAAGGGTCCTTACTTGCTGTAACTACAACTAATAATGGGATCAAGATTTTAGCACATGTTGATGAAGTCCGCTTGCTTCGTATGCTTGAGAATAGGGTGTTTGAGGGTATAAGAATACCACCAGAGGTGGTGTCAATGAAGATGGCTTCAACAAAAAATTCCACGGCTGCTATGGTAAACACAACTGCCCTGCTTCTTGGTCCAATAGAACGGTTGGAAAGGGTTCCTCCTCCTGTATCAATTTCTACTATCAATAGTCTAGTTGACATCACCTGGACAACAGATGTGAAACCTAGGCTCCTGGATGAGGCTGCAGATAAGAGAAAGAACTCGAAGTTGGAAGAGATCACTGATATCACCCAGCGTAGGTCTCTTAGGTTGCTAGATACGTTACCTGCTGGAAAGGTAGCCTGATTAATATATACTAATTCAAGGGCTGCTGTCCTAGCTCTTTCCTCCAATGCTAGTGGTTGCATAATGATCGCAATCCATCTGGCAAGGCCACAACAAATATTGCACCACAACTGTGGCAACCAACAAGTGGATTCCTTATGAAAAATGATACGAATGACACAAATCCAGAAGAAGCAGTCTCATGCATAGCCTTGTCAAAGAATGATTCTTATGTTATGTCTGTTTTTGGTGGGAAGGTGTCCCTATTCAACGATAATGACACCTACGCTGACAATGTGATCATGAAGGTAACAGTTGCATTTAACCATTTTGGCAAAGGAATCAACAAATTAAAAAGACGGACCCGAACTTTGCAAGCCATTCATGAATTATAGGCACCTCTACTCATTAAATTAAAAAGTCGGGATGGCGGAGAGAATTGGAGTGTTGGGAAAAGACAATTATTTGTTTGGGACGTGCGTTGCTAAGGAAAAGTTGAATTTTTTTTCTGGACAGACAGATGCCATTCTCCAGAAAATAATTAGAAAGGATTTTTCAGACTGCACTGTAATTGCCGTTGCACACAGGATACCTGCTGTTACAGACACATTGCAATTTCGTTTGGCCACGCACACACTATTGATTATGGTTCTTGCAGATAAGGAAGATGAGATTCCACAAGTGAAGGTGGCCGTGAAAATAACGCCCGTTTTCAATCAACCTGCTCAGGATTTCCGTTATTCAGTGGACTATGACCTCAAGGACTTGAACCCACGCTCTCTCGGAGCTATCAATGGCGACAGGACGAGCACCTATGATCTTGTAGAGTAGAGGTCATATCTCTACGTTCAAGTTATCAAAGCCCGGAATTTGGCTGCCAAGGAATTGAATGGGAGCTCCGATCCTTATGCGAAGATCACAGTGGAAACCACAGCATCCACACGCGAACGATTGCCAACAACCTGAATCACGATTGGGATCAAGTCTTCGCAAATTGCTAAAGAGAAGCTCAACTCGTCGACGCTCAAGATCAGCCTGTGGGACGCAGACGTTGGGAAGAAGGAAGATTTCCTGGGCATCGACCATGATCGCACTGTTCACATGGAAATTCTTTCAGTACAAAGACAAGGCAGATTTTGAGGTTATAGGCTATTGCTTATTGATTGCTAAAGTTTCTGCCGAGACTCTGAAACTCAACATGGTGCTCATATTGCTTCCAGTCTGTAGGAACACAATTACTTGGCTCCTCTCTACTTGGATTGTTCATTTCGTTTGATGACAATATAAATTTTCATATGACTATTTCAGCGGCCATTTTTGTCGGAGTAATCCTACATGCGAGCAACCATTTAGCTTGCAATTTCCCTCGTGTAACCCACGCCTCTAAATCAGACTTCGCAAAAATACAGCAGTACTTCCATCACAACAAAAGGCTTGCATATGTAGATATGGTCAAAGGAACATAAGGTATAACTGGGATCTGCATGGTTGTTCTGATGACAACAACATTCACACTTGCAACTCAGTGGGTCAGAAGAAATGTTGTTAAGCTTCCGCAACCTTTCAACAGGTTGACAGGGTTCAATGCCTTCTAGTATTCTCACCATCTTCTGGTGATTGTATACATCTTGCTCATCGTCCATGGGGTCATAATCTGCTTAGAGCACAAATGGTACAAGAAAACTACATGGATGATTACATTAGGACGTTGGGATATTGGACAGAAGAATTAAAAAGAGTTTTTGCTGCAGTGGGTGCAAGTGAGCCTCCTGCAATTGCCAAGACAATAGAAGTCGAGACTGCTAGTCTAGCAGTTTAAACTACAGAATGATACCCGGCATTAGAACCTGTCCACTTGTCAAAACAATTAGAAATGGTTCAAGAGCCAGCAATGCACCTGGCATTCGCACAGTCCAGAGAAGGGCACAGTCCAGAGAAGGCGAACCAGTTCATATTTTCCGGAACTCTAAGAATTTTTTTGTTAGATTTTCTCTCATTTAAAAGAATGATGTTGGTAACACCAAAGGGGAGCCTGGGAGCCTTTTTGGAGGCTAGGTTTGTAATGCATTCTTTTTCAGAAAATATAGAACAGAATGCCAAGAGATTCTATACTTTGTCACTGTCTAATTCCGTTTTCTTCCTATATTATTGTTTCTGAAGTTTTCATCACTGCACTTTCTTCCTTACATTCATTATTTCAGCTTGTAATGGTTACAATTTAGTAATACCTCTGCTGTAGCTAATTTAAAGCATTCCTTAAGGTGTAGTTTTTCCTCTGTTTTGCCGTGAGTAGAACAAGACCTGCATCCTAATTGTTTTGCCTTATTTACAAGTTTTATTTGTTCACGGCCTTTCCTTTGTCTTTCTATGAGTGAGACAAGACCTATGTTCAGATATTTGAAGTTCAGTGTTATTTCTTCTATTGAAAGGAAGACTAGATACTTGGCTTTTTCTTTCAGTTTTGTTCATCCCCTATCTTCTATCCATCCTCATGATTTTAAAATGAATTAGACAAACGAGGTCATGCCTTTTCGTTTCTGATCTATAAATGAGTGGAATGACTATTTTCAACCTAGTTCTAGAAGCCTCCTATCACTGATCAATCAACAAGATTTATTTCTTTTAAAAATGTGCTAAGGCTTGGCTCTTTTATAGCCTAGAGTCAACTCTTGCGAAAACACAAGGATTGAGCTAATGATTGCACAACTTTCAATTCTAAAATCATCCCTGATTGTTGATCTACTATGGGAACATTCTCAATCATTAGATGAAGTCAAGTTTCTCAAGTTTTACTCGGGGAATCTCACTTCAAGAGAATTGAGAATTGGGAGTGTATAAACCAAAGTTTCGAAAGCCAAAATAAATCTAGATCGTTGATCTAGAACTCATCACAATCATCAGATCCAGGAGGAGGACATGTACTGCGTCAGGATATCCATGTCAGCATACCATGTCATCAAGGACACATGGTGAAATCATATGGTGACAAGTGTCTAGGTCCATTTGTCATTTTAGGTCACATAAGTCACGAATCTAGGTGACGCGTGGGAGCCACTCGGCCAGTGCCAAGTTAACAGTGACGTCAACAAGTTATGTCACTCCAAGATTTAGTCCTTTGGGGGAAACCAACAAATACCCAAAGCACCGAAGGACAAATTCAATAATGACCATTGATATAAGATCCTCCAATATGAATCATGACTGTTGGATCAAAACATGACATAACCTTTCCCATGTTGACCACTTCGACGTTGACCAACTTCGGTGGAAATTGGAACAATGATTACTCAGACCTATGAACCTTCGAAATCCCAAAGTAAACAAGAACTATCCATATGAACCTTTGATTAAGTCGCAGTCGTCAGATTAAGTAGTGGAAGGATAAAGTAAGGATTGAAGCTAGGTCGTTGATTTGGTTTTGGGATTCATGTTAACCATTGGATCAATCCTTATGAGAAGTGAATGAGAATGATACACTCAATGACAGATCAAGTTATGGCCATCGATTTGTTTGAATCCTATGAACAAGATAGGATCATCCATCTACAAAAGAACGAATATTGACCGTCTGATCTACTTCGACAAAAAATACTTTGGAAGATTGGATGAGAGAGAAATCACTCGAAGGTCGAAGTACCAGAGGACTAGGTTCCAAACCCCATTCATGGGTTACAAATACATAAGACACGAGGCACTAGATACATCACTTAATTAATAAGCTCGTGGTTTTGTGCTATTGGTCAAATGTATTTTTTTTTTAAGGAAGATCCTCTGCAGGATTCGATTTATGCAACATTTGTAGAGACATGGAATCAAGTTAAAAGAAATCGATCCATACCTGTGATCGATTTAAAATCACTATGAATTAGAAACCTACACAATTATTCTTGACTAATAATAAATATTATTGTTAATTTAAAATGAAGAGGTGTGATGGTCCAAACAAAGGGGCACAATGCTTCATATCTCGTAGCAGTTGGAAGAGTATATAAACAATAAATAATGGTGAGAAGAAAGTGTCTCCAAAGTCTAGATCATATGATCAAGATAGGAACAGAGTCCAAGAAGAAGAACTAATGATTCTTATGAATTGAGGGTGGAAGGGAAGAGCGTGGAAGGATTCATATCCTTTAAGTGTAAGTTAAGGGAGTTAGTGCTTCCTAGGGTTGGTGCCCTAAATACAAGGGAGTTGGTTCTTCCTAGGGTTAGTTCCCTAAAGAAACAAGGGATTTGGTGCTTCCTAGGGTTGGTTCCCTGAAGAAGGGGATTTGTGTCTCCTAGAGTTGGTTCTCTAAAAAGGATTGGTGTCCTTCACTATTCTTCATAAAAGCCTTGTAATTCATATTAATTATATTTATATAATTTATTTTACAAACAAGTCTATTGTTTATCTATTGTGTTAATTAACATAATGTAAATGTAACTCCTAATTATTGAAAAAGGGTAATACTGATTCATCCCCCTCTCTCAATATTCCAACAATTGGTATCAGAGCGGGTGCTCTCAACACAATATAAACAACTAGGAGTTAGATCCTGAAGATGGATCAACAAGAGGGAATGCCTAACAACAACACACCATTGTTTAATGGAGGTGGTTATGCTCTATGGAAAATAAAGATGAAAAACTTCTTGTTGGATTTTGGTTTTGATATATGGCAATATGTTGTATATGGTTACACTGCACCAACTACTCCACCCAAAGATGTTGCAGGAAAGAAAATGTGCAATGACAACTCAAGAGAAACTAATGAAATTCTAGGAGGGTTGACAAATTCTATATGTGTGAAGGTTATGCATTGTAAGTTAGCCAAATAAATCTAGGGCAAATTGGAGGTTGAATATGAAGGGGATAGAAAAGTCAGGGAAGCCAAACTATAGACCTATAGAACTCAGTTTGAAAATATGAAAATGAAAGAAGAAGAGAACATTGTTGACTACCTTCACAGGGTAGATGAAGTGGTTAATTCAATTAGAGCAGCAGGAGAAGAACTTACAGATAAACCTATTGTGCAAAATATACTAAGATCATTACCTATGAGATCTGATGAAAATATATCTACAATTGAATATAGGCCTGAACTTGACACACTCATAGTTGATCAACTTCATGGAATTTTTATAGCATATGAAATGAGAATAGGAAATGATAAATCATCAAAAAGAGAAACAACCTTTAAAGCATCTAAAACAAAGATGAGGCAGGAGAAAAATACCAATGATGAGTTATCGGATATATTTGATGAGGAAACTTCCAACTTCATAAAGAAACTCAAGAAAGGGACATGGAAATGCAAAGGAAAGATTCCCCTAATATATTTCAACTATGGAAAAATTGGACACTTTGCCAATAAATGTCCCCATCCTAAGCAGGAGGAAAGTGATGATGAAGGAACCTTAAAAAATCTGAAGAAAATCAACACTAATAATAAAAATAAGTTCTACAAGAAAAATAAAACGTTCTTTACCCAAGAAGACAATAATTCATCAAAAGAAAATGAAGAGGACAAACCAGATCTCCTATTTGTGGGAATAAAAACTCAAAAT
This sequence comes from Picea glauca, assembly GCA_000966675.3. Classification (NCBI taxonomy): domain Eukaryota; kingdom Viridiplantae; phylum Streptophyta; class Pinopsida; order Pinales; family Pinaceae; genus Picea; species Picea glauca. The sequence goes on from JZKD02S2032893.1 coordinate 398,088, forward strand.
GATACACATTCAGAAGATGAAGAAGAAGTGAACTTCAAAGAGGAAATCCTTAGTGTAATTGAAGAACTAAGAAAAACTAAAAAAGAAAACATGGTACTAAGGGAAGAGCTTCTATAGATTAAGAAGCCACTAAAGCAAGAGAGAGGGAAGTTTCCAAAACCATCAAAGAGTAAGAACAAACCATAAGTGATTTGAATTCCCATCTCTTGGAAGCTAATAAAATTGAAGAAGTCATTTTACAAAAACTTAATGATAAAAAACAAGTATGTGAGAAGCTAGAAGCTGAGATTAAGCCGCTAAAAAGAGAAATTGAGAAAGAAAAGAAGGGATCACAATTTGTAAATAGTTCAAAGATCTTGGATGGAATCCTCAGTAGTCAAAGGTCACCAAACAACAAGACTGGTTTGAGATATACTCAATACTCAACTTCTACATCACAAGGATCTATCAAGAAACCAATCAGTTACACAAATGCTCTAAAAAACTCATTAAGAAAAGAAGATAATAAAACAAAGATGATACCATTGAAAACTATTATATATACACATAAATCAATACTCCCTACTAGAGTATAAGATGAAAAGAAAAATACAATCATTAGAAGGAATCCCCCTAAATATCTGTTTATTGGATATTGTTATTGTTGCAATAATTTTGGACATAAGGCAGTACACTACAAAGCTTATGGGAAATACAATCATAGAAATGTCCAAAGATATAAGAAAAATAAGTACAATACAGAGAAGAGAAATTATAACCCATTTTCCCCTTTGGAAGACTTAAATAGTGAATGCCAAAAATGCAACAACTATGGTCATAAAACCAATGAATGTAGATTCCCAAAATATGATAAAAAGACAAATATTTCCCATAATAAAAAAGAATGGAAGAAAAAACATAGTGCAATGTAGCCTTATATGAAAGAAATTGAGGATGTCAATGGTATATAGACATTGGATTCTCCAAACACATGATTGGAGATCACAATAAATTTCTCAAGTTAAATAAGAAAGGAAAAGGAAAAGTAACCTTTGGATATAACATGTTAGCCAATATACTGGGAAAAGGCATTGTTAGTTTAGGAAATAATAAAACCAAAGCAGAATATGTACATTTGGTAGAAAATATCAAACCAAATATCCTAAGTGTAAGTCAGAAATGTGATTAGGGCCACATACTTACTTTTGATTCTCATAAATGTGAAATTAGGAAAAAGGACATTGGAAAGCTAGTGTGTAGTAGCCGAATAAATTTAACATCAATTAATTCCACAAACATAACAGTAACCTCTACTTGATTTCAGAAAATTCAATAATTCCTTTTAATTTAGCACATGCGCATGTTAAATTTGTCAACGAATATTAATTTTATAGCAGAATAAAACAAATACGTAAATTTAAAATACCTTGGTCTGATGCTAACCCTCCGCTTTCCACTTACCTTGTTGACCTTCCTGCTGCTGCCTTGCCTAGCTTGAAGCCACGGACCGACTCTGCACAAAAATGAATTTCCACCCTGCCAACTAGGACAACTTCCTAGCTCCAGGATATCATATGGATATCCTGGCCCCCATGCCCAAAACCTCCAACAAACCGGTGCCCCCTGTACTAATCCTTTGCCCCACTCCCCAACTCAAACTCCTATGCAAATCCAAGAGAACCCTCCCCAAAAAAATCCTCGTAGAATAATCCCCCCTGCCTTCGTAAACCCCCTCCCCTCATATCCCTCCTTCACTGCCCTTTCACCCCATTTACTTCCTTACCTACACATAGTTAATGCCCCTTATCCAATTATTTAATGTTCCCTATCCGTTTATTAATGCCCCTTATCCCTTTCGTATATGTAACCTTTTTAATTTAAACAATATAATTTATTAATCTTTTTTTTTTTTAAATTTATTACCCTGTTCATTCAATGTGATAGGTAATTAATTTAATTAATTAATTAATCAAAATTA
>JZKD02S2032893.1:427072-445908 GCA_000966675.3 Picea glauca
AAATTTCTTCTTCCTTCTCTCTTCAGGAACTCAGGCCACTGTGACCCCTCTAAAGGCAATAGATAGGTTTACATCATTAACGATCATAGGGATGACGAAAATAATGTGTAACAGAAGGTCAAACTCAATAATGTATTTAAGCAAACATATTCTTTATGGTCAAATGAAAATGTGGTCTACTTTGTGGTTGCAACTCATTGTTGTAGAAATATCTAGTTCTTTATAGAATATGTTGGATTGTAAAAGAAATCCCTTCCTCCATTCTCTTAAAATAATGGTCTTTGTCAATCCATGAAGCATGAACTCACTTTCACTATGTTATTCTTAAGTTTTCAAAAAAATGAGTGGGTTGAGAATTGTATTGTAACAAAAAAATTCACTTGTACTATTATGTTCATGTGGTTTCGTCAAGATGTTTCATCAAAACCCTTATGAAACTTGCTAACTATTTCTCTCATTTGATGGAGTATTATAGGACGAACAACCAAATAGGTATTTTTCATATCTATATTCATTGAGTGAGGGAATTTCAGGTAGAATAGAGGAAAGTGAGAGATCTAGTAGGTCTAATAGGTAGAGATCAACCAGAGGTGAGAATATCAAAAGAAATTTCCATAGACGCATGTAATTTTTTCTTGCTAAAGAGGGGTCATGTTCTTATGATGATGAGAGCATAGATGACATCGAGGTGCCCTTGAGGTACAAACATCTAGTGAAACTATGGGTACCCAAGGATCGTCCTCAAATAAACACTGATTTTTATGTCAACAAAAGGATATACCACATTGCTCCATCATCATTACATGGTTTGGGGATATTTTCCATGGATGGAATAAAGGTATGTTATGGTGGATAAACTGAATTGATGGAGTATGTGGGACCCTGTTAAGTCTACAAAGACTGGATATGACTAGTGCAATATTTAAAAAGTATGTGAATATATGGTGTGGCTGCAAATTATATATAACTAAAAGAGAATGATCAAAATAAAGGATCATCTATGCATATTGATGGAAGGCCAAAAGCAACAAGAAATATTGTAGGGTTTATAAACAATACACAACCCACGACCACAGATAAGCAACCCAATTTTGTATTTGAGGGGCATGAAGGAAATCGTGTATTCGTATGTGCAATAAAATTATTGATGTTTTAGTAGCATCAGATAGGTACTTCCACATAGGCATGTGTTTTGCATGTGAAAGTTGTTGACAATATTCTAGTCTTGAGTTTACTTTAGTATAAGGAATTAATTAAAGTAAAATTATATTTATTAGTGAATTGTTTTTAGGGACATGTTTAGCATGAAACATGTAATCTAAATCTTAAGTGGGTGTGAGAAGTAATCTCAATTGTATATCACTTTGAATATTAGAAATAGATTGTAACTCATGATTATAAAAGTAAGGCTAAGTGAAGGAGGAAGTCACTTGTGTTGAGGGAGCCAACACGGTCGAGACCATTGACAAGAGGTGGAGGTCAAGAGACTTGGTGAGATACCAAGGTAGAGACTTGTGTGAGATACACTTGTGAGAGACTTGGTGAGAGACCAAGGTTTAGGATAGAAAATAAGGAATTTTGATTGTAAAGAATGTAGGATCAAAGAAGGACATTTTCTTACACTAGAGTGAGGAGATCTCACTGGTTGGGTGAAGAGATTTCATCCAAGTATTTATGATAGGGTTGGATCACAAAGAATCATGATTCAATATCTTGATAGGTGGAGAAGGAATTTAATCTAGAGGTCATACAGGTCAAGGAGGAGAGAGAGAAGAAGCATCCATAGGTGGGTTTCAGAGGAAAGAAGCCACAGGGAAGAGCAAAGTCATACGAAGGTTGTTATACACATTTTACATAGACATCCATGGGTCTTAGTAGAGATAGTCACTGATATTCATAGGTCAGATAAGGGAAATTCACGAATGTCCGGAAGACAGAGAAGGGAAAGTCACATATGTATTGGGAAATGTGATGATACAAGGCCGTACATAAGCACATCTATTTCCATGTTTGTATGCAATGTATAAATCTATCAGTGGACCATTTTCCCTATTACAGGAGCCTTAACTTGACCTTAATAAAAGAATCATTGGACTGGTTTTGCCTCCAAGGTTTTTCCAGGGGTTTACCCAAAATTCTTGATGTTCTTATGTTCTTGATTTAGTTTCCTAGTTTATGCTTCCGTTGCATGTTTCCTTTAGTAACCTAGTTGTACTTTAATTCAATAAATATATTTTTGTTGGAATTAACTACCAGGTGTTAGTTTAATGGAAATTTCAATGTGGTATCAGATCATACCTAGGTTTGAAATAACATATCAACATGGTATTAGAGCAAGGTTTTTCTAGGAGAAAAGAAAGTGCACATGATATCGACAAATCTATGAGATAGGAGTGACCAAGGGAGAGATAAAGTTCATATATAGGGTGATATAGGTGAATTTCAGTGGCCACCCACATATTCCAAATGGCTCAAAACAATTTTCTGGCAGCTTACTATTTTTAACAGTTTTTCGGTTCCTAAACTTTCGGGTCCATTTTGAGGTCATAAATGACGTTTTTTGGGGATTGATCACCTCAATGATGGCCAAAGGATTTTATTAATCCCCCAAAATGAATCTCCTCAATGATACCTTTCCAACGAACTATTTTGCGCCCCAAATGGAGATCGTATGCCAACGTTACACCTCGGGGAAGTTGATACACCAAGCTACCCAAAATGAGGTCCACAAAACTGTTGACTTTCATCTTTCGGGGTTAGGGTTTTGGATTTTATTTATGTTAAAAATTCATTGGATCCTCATTGTAACAATCATCATCTTGCGAATGCAAGTAGCCATCATATCTTTTCTTAGAGATATGTTGCCACCATTCTAGCGAGTCTTTCACTCTGTATTTCTACAATTTTGTACATTTCACTCATTAATAGAAATTGTGTATTATTGTATATTTGTGCCTCTTGTTATATTTCCAATATATCTATGTTATGTTATTGTCCTTCGTTCAATATATTTGTATATTTCTGTGTTATATATCTGCTCTCATTTGATGCCAAAAATAACTTAGATCAGTGGTATTAGACTAGGATGCTCTTGATTGTTTTTCAGTGCATGTCCTCGACGATGTCCGAGTATAGAAAGTTGGTTCTCGACCTTGTCTCTCTTGAAAAAAATTGTTCTTGCATGCCTAAGAAAACCTCCATGGAGGAAGAAAAAAAAAAGGATGGAGCAAAATATTATATTAATCGGTTGTTTGAGCAAGCTCTCATGTGAAAGAGGGATGAAATGATGGAGAATTTTTCCCACATCCTTCAATGCCTGTCGATAGCAGCAGGCACATATTCATCAAGAGGCCACTTTGGAAGAACCTCTCCTTTCAAGGTATAGGTTAATTTTGATATTCATGTATTTGAAGGTCAGATATATGCAGATTCCCTAGACAAATGGTTAAATCTGCTTTAAGGTTATTTCTCTATTCACAATTTTTCTAATAGGGAAATGATCAACTTTGCACTCCTTAAGGTTCTCCCCAATGCCAACCATTGGTGGGAAACCTACCAAAAGAAACTTTCCACAGAGGAGTCTAGAATATATGGGGCCGAGCCCACTTGGTATTTGTTTGTGGATGCGGTCAAGGAACAATATTACCCTGTTGGAAACTATTAAGACCAATACATGAGATGGAACACATTACGTTAAGAGAGGGGCCAAGAAGTGTCGGAGTTCACCAATACCTTTCATAGCTTGCACACCAATATAGGTATCAAAGAATCTGAGCAACATTTGGTTCTGAAATACCGTGGGGCTCTACACAGATACATCCAAACTAAAATGGATTTTATGGACATCTCATCAATCTGTGCTACTTATCGATATGCTGTTAAAATTGAGTAGAAATTTAAGCACTAGAACAAGGGGGAGTTTAGGTCTTCAAATATGCAACAACCAAAGTATGGTAAAGATGATCCTAACAACCATCCTTCAGAAAACTAGTCCAAGGCACAACAAAAGAAGGGTAACGAAAAGACAAAGAAGGACAATGGAAAATGGTGGGATTTCTAGAAAATCCCCTGGCACAACATCGATGAATGTCGCTCAAAACATTCATTGGTGGCCGATATCAAAGAGAAATATCCAAACCCAGATTCATAAAATAATGGGCACATAGAGATCATCGATGTAGACCCCACTACTATTGTCTCGACCACAACAATTCAACGAGAAGAATGAACAAATACTAAGGAGGGGGATCAATTTTTTCATTCGCAGATGTGGGTGAAGGGGACCTTGCTACATTTTATTGTTGATAGGGGAAGCCAGAAGAACCTCATCTCAGTAGAGGTCGTCAAATAGTTTGGATTGTTGACAACACCACATCTGCAACCATATAATATCATGTGGCTTCTCTAGGGAGGCGATCTTCATGTCAGCCAACAATGTCGATTGTCATACAACATCTAGCCCTTCAAGGATGATGTATTATGTGATGCTTCCCCACTGGATGTCTATGATGTTATTTTGGGCCAGCCATATATGTGGAAGAGCCATGTTATTTATGAGTCTCGAGCTCGTAGTGTTATTTTTACTCTTGGGGGTCATCTCTACAGGATACCAGTGGTAGTTCCAAATACTATCCCACCTAAGCAGTGTCACAAAGTAGTATCTCATACTACAAAATTCAGCTTCTTCACAATCTGTTCAAAAGGTGAACATAATAACATTGCAACCATTGCATCCTCAGTCCAAGCACCTTCATTTCATCAGAAGAATGTTGACAAGATTGAAGCCAAATGCAAGGATTCCTTCTGCACAAATTCATCTCATGTATCCATACTAGTTAAAAAGTTCCAACCCTTCCATCCATAGGTTCATGACATCCTTCAACAAGATAAGTAGCACAATGTCTCCAGCAAGGCAAGAAGATCATCAAGGTTCAAATTCAACAAGTGCTTTCCCCTCTCCCCCAAGAACTCAAAGAAATGGATAACATTGCTTCCTAAGAAGGGAGGATTGATCCAGGTCAATATCGATGTCCACCCACCTATTCCAACTGGCTCAAAACAATTTCCTGGTAACTTACTATGTTTAGCCATTTTTCAGTTCCTAAACTTTTGTGGATAATTTGAGGGCCTAAATGAAATTTTTTTGGGGATCGAGCACCTAAATGATTAACAATGTCTCTATTTGATCCCCCAAAATGCATATCCTTGACAATACCTTTCTAACATGCTATTATGTTCCCTAAACGGATATTGCATGCCAAAGTTATGCCCCCGAGAAGTTGATACACCAAACTACCAAAAATGGGGTCCACAAAACTATTGGATTTTCATCTTCTAGGGTTAGGTTTTAGGATTTTCTTTATGTTAAAAAGGCCTTGGAGCCTCATTGTAACAATAATTTTCTTTCAAATGGTAGTATCCGTCACATATCTTCTTAGAGATAAGTTGCCACCATTCTAGCGAGTCTTTCACTCTATACTTTTATAGTTTTTTGCATTTCACTCATTAATAGAAATTGTGTATTATTGTATATATGTGCCTCTTGTTATATTTCCAATATATATATGTTGTATTATTGTCACTCTTTCAATATATCTATATATTTCTGTGTTATATCTTTGCTCTCATTTCGTGCCGAAAATAATCTGGATTAGTGGTATAAGAGTAGGTTGCTCTTGATCATTTTTCAAGTTGGGTCTCAAGCTTGTCTCTCTTAAGGATAATTGTTCTCGAACTCCAAATAAAACCTCCATGGTGGAAGAAAAGAAAAAATATGGAGGAAAAGATTCTAATAATCAGTTGCTTGAGAAAGCTCTCACGCGATAGAGGGACAAAATGATGGAGAATTTTTCCCAGATCCTTCAATGCCTTTCAATAGCATCATGTGCATCTTCATCAAGAGGCCACTTTAGAAACACCTCTCCTTTCAAGGTATGGCGTAATTTTGATATTCACATATTTGAAGGTCAGATAGATGTAGATGTGCTATACAAATGGTTAAACGTTCTAGAAGGTTATTTCTCTGTTCACAATTTTTTCAACAAGGAAAAGATCACCTTCACGCTCCTTAAGGTTCTCCCTCATGTCAAACATTGGTGGGAAACTTACTCGGAGAAAATTTCCATAGAGGAGTCTGGAATATTTGGGGCTGAGGCCACTTACGATGCTTTTGTGGATGTGGTCAAGGAACAATATCACCCTGTTGGCAACTATGAAGACCAGTACATGAGATGGACCATGCTGTGTCAAGAGAGGGGCCAAGCAGTGTCAGAGTTCACCAATACATTTCATACCTTATGCACCAAGATGGGTATCAAATAATTTGAGAGACATTTGGTTCTGAAGTACCATGGAGCTTTATACAGATACATCACTCGATGTTGCTTATTGATATGATGCTAAAATTGAGTAGACATTTAAGCACCAGAAGAAGCGGGAGTTTGGATTTGCAAATCAAAAACAAGCAAAGTATGGTAAAGATGGCACTAACAACCAACCTTCAGAAAAATAGTTCAAGACACAGGAAATGAATGGTAACAGAAAGATGAAGAAGGACACTTGAAAATGGTGTGATTTCCATAAAATCCCCTGGTACAGTACCGATGAATGTCACTAAAAATAGTCATTGATGGCTGAGATCAAAGAGAAAGATATGAACCCAGATTTAGAATCTGATTCAGAAAATAATGGGAGAAAATATATCATCGACATAGACCCCACTAGTACTATAGCGACCACACAAATTCAACCAAAAGAACCAGTAGATCTTGAGGAGGGGGAGTGCCTTTTTCATTCACATATGTGGGTGAAGGGGACCCCGCTGCATTTTATTATTGATAGAAGAAGCTAGAAGAACCTCATATCAACAAAGGTCGTCAAAGAGTTGTGATTGTCGACAACACCACAACCGCAACCATACAATATCAGGTGGCTTCACTAGGGACGTGATCTTCATGTCAACTGGTAGTGTCGATTGGCATATGACATCCAACCCTTCAATGATGAGGTATTATTTTATGTTTCCCCACTGTATTTATGTGATGTTATTTTGGGCTAGCGATATATGTGGAAGTGCCATGCTCTTTATGAGTCTCCGCCCCGTAGTGTCATTTTTACTCTAGGGGACAATCTCTATAGGATACCAGAGGTAGTTCCAACAACTGTCCCACCTAAATAGTGTTGCAAGGTAGTATCTCATACTACAAAATTCAGCTTCTTCACAATATGTTCAAAAGGTGAACAGAAGAACACCACAACCATTGTAGCCTCAGTCCAAGCACCTTTTGTTCAACAAAAGAAAGTTGAAAATATTGAAGCCAAGTGAAAAGATTCATTTTGCACAGAGTCATCTCATGTATCCAGACTGGTTAAAAAGTTCCAACCCTTCTAGCCACATGTTCATGACATCCTTCAACAAGAGAAGCAGTGCAACGTCTCTAACAAGGAAAGCATATCATCAAGGTTCACATTCAACAGGCGCTTTCCCCTCTCCCTAATAACTCAATTCAATAGATACCATTACTTCCTAAGGCTGGGGGATTGATCTAGGTGGATATCGGTGGCCACCCACCTACTCCAACTAGCTCAAAACAGTTTCTTGGCAACTTACTATTTTTATCAGTTTTTCGGTTCCTAAACTTCTGGGGCCATTTTCAGGTCCTAAATGATTTTTTTTTGGGATAGAGAACCTAAATGATAGCCAAATTCTTTTATTTATCCCCCAAAATGAATCACCTCAACGATACCTTTCCAACGATCTATCCTTCACCCCAAACAAAGATCGTATGCCAAAGTTACGCCCCCGGGAAGTTGATACACCAAACTACCCAAAACGAGGTCCACAAAACTATTGGATTTTCATCTTCCAGGGTTAAGGATTTGGATTTTATTTATGTTAAAAAGGCCTTGGAGCCTCATTGTAACAATCATCTTCTTGAGAATGCTAGTAGCTGTCACATCTCTTCTCAAAGATAAGATGCCACCATTATAGCGAGTCTTTCACTCTGTATTTCTACAGTTTTGTACATTTCGCTCATTAATAGAAATTGTGTATTACTGTATATTTGTGCCTCTTTTTATATTTTCAACGTATATTTGTTATATTATTTTCACTCTTTCAATATCTCTATATATTTTTGTGTTATATTTCTACTCTCATTTCGTGTCGAAAATAATCTAGATCAGTGGTATTAGAGTAGGATGCTCTTGATCGTTTTCTAGTGCATGTCCTCGACGAGCTCCAAGTATAGAAAGTTGAGTCTCGATATTGTATCTCTTGAGGAAAATGGTTCTTGCATGCCCAAGAAACCCTCCACGGTGGAAGAAAAGAAAAATGATGGAGCAGAAGATTCTATTAATCTGTTTCTTGAGCAAGATCTCACGCAACAGAGGGATGAAATGATGGAGAGTTTTTCCCACATCCTTAACACCTGCTGATAGCAGTAGGTGCATATTCATCAAGCAACCACTTTGGAAGAAACTCTCCTTTCAAGGTACAAGTTAAATTTTATATTCCCATATTTGAAGGTCAGATAGATGTGGATTCCCTAGACAAATGGTTAAATATACTAGAAGGTTATTTCTCTGTTCACAATTTTTCTAACAGGGAAAAGATCACCTTCACACACCTTAAGACTTTCCCCCATCTCAAACATTGGTGTGAAACTTAATGGGAAAAAAATTCCATAGAGGATCCTGGAATATATGGGGTCGAGCCCACTTGGGATTTTTTTTTGGATGCGGTCAAGGAACAATGTTACCTTATTAGAAACTATGAAGACCAATACATGAGATGGACCATGCTACATCAAGAGAGGGGCCAAGCAGTGTTGAAGTTCACCAATACCTCTCATACCTTGTGCAAAGTTGGGTATAAAATAATATGAGCAACATTTGGTTCTTAAATTCCATGGGTCTCTACACAGATACATCCAAACTGGAATGGATTTTCTTGAAATCTCATCACTCGATACTTATTATCAATATGTTGTTAAAATCGAGAAGGAATTTAAGCACCAGAACAAGTGGGAGTTTAGGTCTGCAAATACATAACAACCAAAGTATGGTAAGGATGACCCTAACAACCAGACTTCAGAAAACTAGTACAAGCCACAGGAAAAGAAGGGTTATGGAAAGACAAAGGACACTGGAAAATGGTTTGATTTCCACAAAATCCCCTAGAACAAAACCGATGAATGTCGCTCAAAATTGTCACTGGTGGTCAAGATCAAAGAGAAATATCTGAACCCAGATTCAGAATCTAATTCAGAAAATAATGGGAGCAAACAGATCATCGAAGCAAAACCCACTGCTACTGTCACGACTGCGACAATTCAACTAGAAGAACCAACAGATCTTGAGGAGGGGGGGCACCTTTTTCATTCACAGATGTGGGTGAAGGAGACCCCGCTGCATTTTATTCTTGATAGAAAAATCCAGAAGAACCTCATCTCAGCAAAGGTAGTCAAATAGTTGGGATTGTCGACAACACCACATTCACATCCATACAACATTGGGTGGCTTTGCCAAAGACGCGATATTCATGTCAAACAACAGTGTTGATTGTCATTTGACATCCATCCCTTCAAGGATGAGGTATTATTTTATGTTTTCCCACTAGATGTTTGTGATGTTATTTTGGGACAGCCATATATGTGGAAGTGCCATGCTATTTATGAGTCTCAACCCCATGGTTTCATTGTTACTCTGGGGGGTCATATCTATAGGATACTGGAGGTAATTCCCACTATTTTCCCACCTAAAAAGTACTGCAAGGTAGTATCTCATACTACAAAATTCAGCTTCTTCACAAGCAGTTCAAAAGGTGACCAAAAGAACACCGCAACCACTGCAGCCTCAGTCCAAGCACCTTCTGTTTAGTAGAAGAAGGTCGACAATATTGAATCCAAGAACAATGATTCCTTCTACACATAGTCATCTCATGTATCCATACTGGTTAAAAAAAAAACCTTCCAGTGATAGGTTCGTGACATCCTTCAATAGGCTAAGTAATGCAATGTCTCCAACGAGGAAATTAGATCATCAAGGTTCAGATTCAACAAGTGTTTTCCCCTCTCCCATGGGAACTAAATGCAAAGGAGACCATTTCTTCCTAAGGAGGGAGGATTGATCCAGGTGGATATCGATTTCCACCCACCTATTCCAACTGCTTCAAAATAGTTTCCTTGTAGATTACTATTTTTAGCAGTTTTTTGGTTCCTAAACTTTTGGGGCCATTTTAAGGCCCTAAATGATTTTTTTTGGGATCGAGCACCTCAATGATAGATACAGTCTTTAATTGAGCTCCCAAAATGGATCTCCTCGATGATACCTTCCAAAAATATATCATGCGACCCAAATGGAGATCATATGCCAAAGTTACACCCTTAGGAAGTTGATACACCAAACTACCCAAAACGAGTTCCACAAAACTATTGGCTTTTCATCTTTCGGGGTTAGGGTTGTGGATTTTCTTTATGTTAAAAAGGCCTTGGAGATTCATTGTAACAGCAATCATCTTCTTGCAAATGCGAGTAGCCATTAAATCTCTTCTTAGAGATAAGTTTCCACCATTCTAGCGAGTCTTTCACTCTGTGTTTCTACTGTTTTGTACATTTCACTCATTAATAGAAATTGTGTATTACTGTATATCTGTGCCTCTTTTTATATTTATGATATATCTATGTTACATTATTTTCACTCTTTAAATATCTCTATATGTTTTTTTGTTATATATATCCGCTCTCATTTCGTGCCAGAAATAATCCAGATCATAGGGTTACATGAGAAGATCTATGGGATCAGGAGTCTCAAGGTGGGTGCTTGAAGGAATAAGCGCATATCCACTATATTTTGTAGAAGATCAATTATATTTGTAGGAGATATTAGCATATGTATAAACCAACAAAAATAAATTGAAGGACATATTTATGGGAAACATTAGAGCCAAGGCTTTGAAGCAGAGAGGGAGCACATAGGAGCGGCGAAGGAATTTTTATCATGTGCTCGAGTAATCTACTTTGGAGAAAATATGGAATTTTCTCAATTGCTTGATCCATAAAGGAAAGTGATTCAAAAGGATCTCATATGGGTGAAGAAGGAAGTGCATCCAAATATCAAAGGATGAAAGATTTATTAGAGTCAATGACTCACAAACACAACAAAGAAGGAATTTCTCTCAAGGAGATCTCAAAAAGGGGTGAGGAAGGAATTTCATCGAGGGATCTAATTAGTCCAAAGGAGAAGAGAATTCGTGGGAGCATCCATATTAGCACCATGGGAAACAAAAAAATATGGGCAATAGAGGAGTTTCAGGTACAATATTTTACAACAACATAGGTGCTTGGTTGTAGGTGTTGGATATTTCTCAGTGGACAGAAGACACAAAAAGAATGAGTGAGTAAGATCTCATTGAGTGGATGAAGAAGTAATTTCATTCAAATGTGCAGGGGTATGGTTCAAGGAAAGGGGAAAAGGGGAAACAAGGGAGATAATAGTGAACCAACAAGATCAAAGGATTGATCTTGAGGTTTGTAGGGCTCAAATATTTTCTAATTTGTTTTCCATAGGTGAACCATTATCTGAGGATGGGAGCCTATAAAAGGATCCAAGGGAATCTAAAATCAATGTGAGTGGCATAGAACATGGATCATGTAGCTCTGAAGGTTGAGAAATTCTAAGGGAGTGAGCCTTCAAGTTCAGGTGGGAAGGAGAATCCTTCCAAGTCTTTCAATAAGGAGTCATGGTATGAGATGGCCATGTAGAAAGATTGGGAGAAATATACTTCTAGGAGCATGTTCAAAGGTAGTGAGTCTTCGAAGATAGGTCACACCATCATGGAAGTGATAACTTCTATGTCAGAGGGAAAAGCCAATTAGGTGTATTGGAGAGGAGGCATTGTAGTGGATCTGGTAGTGAAGATAGAGAAAAATATAGGTGAGAGAAGTACCTTCCATGCTAAGAGGAAATTTTGATGTTTTGGTAGCATTGGAAAAGTAATTCCACATAGGCATGTGTTTTTCATGTTGAAGTTGTCAAAAATATTCCAGTCTTGAGTTCAATTTAGTTAGACAGAATTAATTAAAGTAAAATTGTATTTATTAGTGAATTGAGTTATTTAAGGACATGATTAGCATGCAACATGTAATCTAAATATAAAGTCGGTGTGAGAAGTAATCTCAATCATAGATCACTTTCAATATTAGAAACATATTGTAACTCATGATTATAAAAGTAAGGCTAGGTGAAGGAGGAAGTCACTTCGAGAGGAAGTCACTTTTGTTGAGGGATTCAACACAGTTAGGACTATTGATGATAGGTCGAGGTCAAGAGACTTGGTGAGAGACCAAGGTAGGGACTTTTGTGAGATACACTTGTGAGAGACTTGGTGAGATACCAAGGTTGAGGATAACAAAGAAGGACTTTTTCTAGTAAGGAGTGTAGGAGAAAAGAAGGACTTTTTCTTACACTAGAGTGAGGAGATCTCACTTGTTGGGTGAAGAGAGTTTGTCCAAGTATTGATGAAAGGCTTGGATCACAAAGGATCGTGATACATATATTGATATGTGGAAAAGGAATTTTATCTAGAGGTCATACAGGTCAAGAAGGAGAGAGAGTAGAACCAACCACAAGTGGGATTCAGAGGCCAAAAGCCAAAGGGAAGAGCAGAGTCATATGGAGGTTTCCATACATGTCTGCGGGTCTCAGTGGAGACAGTTGTGGATATCCATGACTCACATAAGGGAAATTCATGGATATCCATAAGAAAGATAAAGGAAATTCACGAATGTATTGGGAAACTTGTTGATACAAGGTCGTACAGAAGCACATGTGCTTATAGGTTTGTTTGCATGTATAAATATCTTAGTAGACCATTTTACTTGTTACAGGAGCCATGATTTGACCTTAATAAAAGCATCATTGGATTGGTTATCCCTCCATGTTTTTTCCAGGGGTTTACCCAAAATTTGTGGTGTTCTTATGTTCTTGATTTAGTTTCATAGTTTATTCTTCAACTAGATGTTTCGTTGAGTAATCTAGTTGTGCTTTAATCTATTAAATACATTTTTATTGGAATTAAGTATCAGGTGTTAGGTTAAGGGATATTTCAACATGGTATCATATCATACCTAGGGTTGAAAGAAGATATCATCAAAAATCAATAGCTGCAGGGGAAGAGTTGTTGATTGATTACAATTTTAATCAAGTACATACAAATGTTTGTTTTATGGGGGTGGTACGTATACTATTTTATCGAACCTGTAAGAAATGACTCGTATATTTTATGATTATCATTTACTATAATATAATGTCACACATCTTGTAAGTTAAGGAAAAATTCTAATACGTCATGGTTCTTATATTGTGGTAGGGTGATCAGGGTCAAAGGTCACCGACCCTTTCTTGTGTCTCAATTAGAATTAACAAAAAAATGTTCAATACATTTCATATAAAAAATGGTTTTGTTGGCCATATTTAACAAGGCCTCATAAAAATCATCTAGTGTTAACGACTAATCGCGTGAGCCTAGAAGTTTCTAACAACCTAAAGACTACAATACACAATGTCCACACCAATCACTCCTTATGTTCTTTAGTCACTCTTTACTTTGATGTTTTATCATGCCATGTTTTTGTCTCATGCCTATTCACGAACTAACTTTATTTTGCATACATTTGAATTTATTCTATTTTTTTCTGATTCTTAAATTCACATTGCATTGTTGGAAAAACCATTTTTCCAGGCTGACAGAGGGTGTTAGTACCCAAATCTGCAGGATTAAAATTTTAAATTTGTACCAAGTTCCGAGAGTGCAAGTGACAAAGACAAACACACTGCTAAAAGAAGGGAATTTTTGCAGTGCACCTTATTGTTGTGCATGTCATCACTAGTGACAAAAATGCTTAAATCTTGGTGGTTTTAAATATTTTTGGCCTCAAGGACTAATATCTAATCCGATGTATATTACCAAAGACTAAGTGTAAATTCCAAGAGCCAAAGAATTGAAATGAATCACCAATACACAAGGCACCACGAGGAGATCCAAGTCATGAGGTTGCGCACTATCAAAGGAATCACAAGGAATGAGGTATAAAATATAATGTTTCCTTGTTTATAAAAAATGTTGGGGTTTGGTCATCAAACCCAACTCTATAAATCATTGATGACACGACCAACAAACACCATAGTGATCACATGAAATCACAAGACCGAGTCACAAAGGAAACACTCAAACCAAGCATCGAGGAAGGAACCCATTAGGGTAAAATAGAATACACTACGCGTCAAAGGAATTGAAATGTCTTGATTAATATAAAGGAAAGAAAAATAATATCTCTAATCCATGTGGGATTATTCCCATGAAGTAGAAACAAAAAGAATCCCAACATTCAAAGATCAAAAGAACCAAGTGAATTTTCCACGGGTGGGTAACAGATACTTGTCATGGTCTATGGAGGAGAAATAGTCAAAATATTATGTGCTCAAGTATACAGTTGTCAAAGAGCATCCAAATTCCAGCAAGAGACAAATACCAAGTATTGGAGAGAAATCACAGTGGTTTTCAAGCAACAAATTTATGTCTCCATTTCCAATCCAACCATAAAGAATCTTCCAAAACCATTAAAAATACACTTCTAGAATGGATCCACTTACCTTTTCATGTGAAGTTTTCATAATTTCTCAATAGTTTGGGAGAAATCCTCATCTGATCAAAAAATAATTTTACAGAATATTGTTGCAACCAGTTTTCACACATCCATTCATCACTCAACACTACTAAATATGGGAGGATTATTCCACAAATTTTTTCCATGTTTCCCTTATTTTCATGTTTTTTTTTAAATAGGACGGGATTTTCATCGATATTGCCACGAAAGTTCATCGATATAGCCACGAATAAGTTTTTTAACTTAGCTGGGATTTTCATCGCTATTGCCACGAAAGTTCGTTGCTATTTCCATGAACGTTCGTTGCTATTGCCATGAAATTTCGTCGCTATTGCCATGAAAGTTTTTTCCTATCTCATTAGTCAGTGTTAACAACTAGTTGACTAGTTGATCTATATATACCCGACTTTAAGAGACTTTGCGACACAATTGCTATAGTTGTGACACTGTTCGTGGATTTTGTTTGATTTGTTTATTTTTTCGATCACCCACCGGTTGAACAAATCCAATTCTCGATCTACATAGCTCGGATTTTGAACTTGCAAGGATAGTATGTTTTTATTATTGATGTACTCATTTAACTTGTAAATTTTTGTTCAAATGTCGAAATTTCATGTAGCTTGTTTTTTCCTTGATAATGTATTATATGTGTAGTACCATATTTCATGTCTTTGTTTTTTGGATCTAGTTAGTATATTCTATGGAAAAGGGTATGTGGATTCCATAATATTCTAGGTTTATGGAATCCACATACCCTTTTCCCTTCAATTGTAGCTAGAATGTCTCTCTCTTTTCATTGATAAAGATATGAAAGCTCTTTTGAAACTCAACTGTGATCGGTGAAATAATAGTAATTTATTATCATTTTCTTCTCTCTTTTATTTTCAAGAACTAACAAAAAAACACCAACAATGTTTGATCGAAGCTTTGATACCACTTTTTACATCCCTAGTACCCAATTGGGATCACACTTGCATAAATTGAAAATAATATAATAGTGACAATAATGGTTGTGATACTTGCACACCTAATGGTTGGCTACCACTTACTAATTCAATTAAATGAAGGAAGAAATATTCATGAATAAAATCTTGAAGTTGATTTTTATATTGATAAATGATAAGTTATGGTATATATAATATAGGGAGGAAACACATGTTTATAACAATAAGATACATAAAAACTAACCCTAAACTTATGTTAGGTATATATGTTGTTATTATATAAAGGAAACATTTGTACACATATGAACTTATTATAAAGATGTTATCTATGTTGTGATTAGGCACATAACAATCAATTTTAACTAGCCAACTTCAACCATCTTAGCTTATGGTTAGCCACCTTTAACTTTCTTGGCTTATGACTAAGCACCTTTAAAAAATGAACTTATGATTATACATCATACTCTTCCAATATAAATAAAGTTTATGTGTTTCAACTTTCTCAATAAAATCCACATACCCTTTTCTTATATGTGATGTTGTTTCTCTCAATTTTTTATAATCACACCCAATTCTAGATGTGGTGATTAACTTTAGTTTGTAGTTGATGTAACTGGTTTATACACTATTAATAAGGAGTATCTAAAATATAAAAAATTCATGATGAAATCTACTAGTCAGGCAATGAAAAATGAGAACATGCCAAAGTCTCTTAGAAAATAAAACTATGACCACTGTAAGTAGCATAAAATTGTGACCATTGTATGCAGATGAAAATCAAAATGTCATAATTTAAACCAACCCAGCCCAATTGTGGAAGACAAGTGGTTGGCATTCTTTTTTTAGTGGTGAATTTCAAAGATTGGCATTTTGTCTACAAAACAACTTAGAGGCTAGTGTATGGTGTCGAGTGATTCAAGTTTGAGAAATTTTGACCACTTTTGTTAAATGGTGTGTAATTATTTTCCATGGTGATTCAGTACACACTACTCTAAAGTAAAAATTGAAGCATATCGATCTTAATAGTTAATCGATAATAAAAAAAAAAACAAGTGAAAATGTCTTAGAAGAAATAATTGTGAGGATTGTAGGTCACTGTAAATAAACATATCATAATCAAAAGGAGTAGATAAAATATACAAATTTGACAACTTACTGTTTGGTATGGTGTAGGTAAAACAATTACTTGTCAGGACAAGGATTTTTCACTATGAACAAAAATGACAGGAAGCTTGCTCAATTAAGAGCGGCATTAGAGGTGAGGGGCGATGGAAAATTTTATTTCCCTTGCTATGATTGCATAGGCTTGCAAAGAAAATGACTTTTAATAACAACAATTGAAAGAAATTGTAGGGAGAAGGGGCACGCCGAAGGGGGTTATAAATATCATCCCTTGGTAAGAGGATTCAATATTTAATGTATTCTCTATAATAATCATCATGTCATGAATTTTAGTAATATTTCTTATCAGGATTTTATATTTTCTATACACACTAATGTTTCTACATTTTTTTTAAATATATAGACGATGCCCCCAAAATGTCGACCTCCAGAGAGTTATTTTCCAAGTACTAGCATAAATACTCCTTTACAGTGTGATGAACTTCGAGATCAGAATATTGAATTTGTTGATCAAGTTATTAATGATTATATGGATGGAGATAACGTTAGTGATTCAAATCAGGAATATGAGATACATAGATTGATCCAAGACACATTTGTTCCAAAGGATGAGGACAACCAGGATGATAGTCATGATGTTGATCCTCTACTCGAGAAGTCACGTCAACCTATTTATGAAGGATCAACAAAAAATATTTTATATGCTATATTTTTGTTGGTAAACTTGAAGGTTTTGAATAGTTTATCAAACACATGCCTCACACATATACTAAAGTATTTAATTTGTTAATTATTTATGCCTGCATGTTCACAAATACTTAAAAGGTTCAATTTTTTCCTATATTGCTAATGTTTTCTAATTTGTAAATTACTATATTGGATGTGATATTCATGTTTAATATTGTTTACATTGACTTATTGTTTTGAATTTTGTAGATTGTTAGGTGAATTTCTATTATTGACGTCAAATATTTTTCCACGCAAATATCGAGAAATATCCGTGATTATGAAAGAAATTGGAATGGACTATCAGGTTATTGATGCATGTCCTAATGATCATATCATATAATATGGACAATATGCATTAGAAAATGAATTCCCACAATGTCAAATAATTAGATATCAAACCAATAAAGCATCAAAGAAGGTTCCTCGCAAAGTTCTTCGTTATATTTCGATAATTCCATATTTTCAGTGGTTGTTCAGGTGCCAAAGTATAGCACAGTTTATGGATTTCCATGCAAAGAACATAAGTTGAGATGATGTTCTTCGAATGCCTGTAGATGGTTCTGCATTGAAGTACATCGAAGAAAAGTGGCCAATTTTTAAAGAAGAACCTCGTAATGTTAGACTTTCATTGGCAGTTGATGGTGTCAATCCATTTGCAGAGCTTCGTACTACATACTCAGTGTGGCCTATTTTTGTTATAAACAAAAACCTTCCTCCTTGGAAAAGGAGGAAGGAAGACTTTCATTGACGATATTACATCCAAGTCTGAATCTGTTGCCCAACGACCAAATCTTCAAAAACAAAATTCCCAGCCCTCATTTCGAGCATTTTTTGGAACAGGGAAAGAAGTTTGGAGCCCAGAGACAGTCCAGAAGCCAGTAGAAGACATTGAGGACAGAGCAAGTGCAGCAGGAGAATAGACAGAGGAAGACATGGATGGGTTTAATGAGAGATTGCATCATGAAGAACAGGTAGATCCTGACGGAGAGGTAAAAGATGAAAATTCTTTTTATACATTAGGATTTCCTATTGGTGATCTCCCTAGAGGAGCATCCCCCATGAAAAACATCCCACTCTCAGCATTACCAAATTTTCATGGGTTATCTTCAGAGGATCCTGATGAATTTCTATTTGAGTTTGATATACTATGTAGAAGTTATGATTATGTTTCTAATGCTCAGAAAGTGAAGTTATTTCCAGCAACACTAAAAGGGAATGCACTAAGATGGTTTATGAGCCTTGGAGGCCATGTGATCACAACATGGGACCAAATGAAGAAGAAATTTTTGAACAAGTACCAGGACTACTGCAGAACGAGAGAAAAAAGGGAGGAGCTATTTAAAATGATGCAGAAAGAAGACGAGAATCTAGAAGA
>JZKD02S2032893.1:454522-464721 GCA_000966675.3 Picea glauca
CTCTGTAGACTTTCCTTGGTGTTAGCCAGAAACTGGGTTAGAGATCCCTACTCAGAAAGAAAGGAATCAGACTGCCCTGTTCTCTGTAGACCTCAACCCTCACAAGTGTGCTAAATAGAAGTAAGGCTCAAGGCTCCTACTTAGAAAGAAAGGAACTAAGTGGTTTTGTTCTCTGTTAGATAGAGTTAATTGTTTTCTGTATTATTGTTTTCATGAAAAGAGTGTTAATGCTGAAGTCTCTGTTTGAGAGTAAGGGTCCTATTCTCTGATTGCAGAATAGTTTTTCTTTCCCATTTCAAGTGTTATTTTAATGTAATCCAGGATTCTTAGATTGATCTTTAAGGAATTGCAATAGGGAGGTTACTTTCCTGTGATTTAATTCAGAG
This sequence comes from Picea glauca, assembly GCA_000966675.3. Classification (NCBI taxonomy): domain Eukaryota; kingdom Viridiplantae; phylum Streptophyta; class Pinopsida; order Pinales; family Pinaceae; genus Picea; species Picea glauca. The sequence continues at coordinate 454,909 of JZKD02S2032893.1, forward strand.
CTTCAGTTCATTCAAGAAAGTATAATTAGTATAAATTTATTTACTACAACACTAAGTTTGTTTTGGAATTGAGCATATACAGTGTGTGGCTATCTTTGAAATAAAATACTTCCCTGGGTTGATAATTTATGTTTCACTTGGTTGTTTAAAATCAATTAAGCAATTATAGTGACCAACATTAGGGAGCGCTGGCACTCTGTTAACACAGGGACAGGGGCGCCAGGTTCAACAAACTCCCAAAAGTGTCAAAAAATCCAAAAATTGTAATTCGATCTCGACAATTAGGTTGAGTATGATGAGGTAGGAGCCAATTAAATCATGAAACCAATCAAAATAGGAGTGAACTAGGTCTGAAAAAATCAAGGGGTAGACCAAGGTCAACGAGGAGAAATCAGAATGAGAAGTTTAGATTTGAGGATATCTCCCCAGTGGAGTCGCCAGTTTCTATAGTAGGAAAATCTCCCTGTGGACAGGTAGATTGCCTCAAAGAGCTTGACCTTAAATCTAAGACATAAAATGCTTAACATGGACACTAACTTCCTTTCAAATATATACAAAATAACACATGAGAAGGAAGGAGAACAAAAGTACCTCTTTATCGATGTTTGTCCCTGCACGCTCCGAGTTGAGCTCCAATCCTTTGCTCCTCGCTGATTCCTGTAGACAAACAAGATACGACCACTTCCTACTCTATTGATATTAGTTTGAAAATAGATCTATCTATCAATGATAAGTTCATGTAACATCAGACACAAACTAGAAAGAAGCAGGCCAAGCATGTCGTATTAATGAGAATAACGACAACATTACTTACAATCGTAGATGCGAATGCGACAACTTCGTCAAGTCCTCTTCATCTAACCCTTGCTCGAAAGATCCACAACCTAGATGACAACAACTTCACTGATCACTTTACTTTGGCTAACTATGTGTTTCCTATGAGATCATAGGTTTCATGCTAGCAATTCTTCCCCCTTTTCACCATCATAGAGATTGCTTATATAGGTTAAGAGGAGCTTAACCTATTGAGTTATCTTTAGAACAAGTTGAGGAACCTCCTCGTTAGATCAAGGATCCCCTGATGGAACCAAGAATTCAAATGTAACTTCCTTATAATCTTGAAAGATCCTCCCCTTATTCTCCTCAATGGGCCAACTACTACCTCAGATTAGGAAGCACTCCCTCAAAAGGGGCATCAGAGCGTTGTAGTGCTCCCTAGGAATATTAAGGGGAGCGCTAGTGCTCCAAAGGTGGACAACGCTCCTTCACAGGGGAAAAAAAGTGTTATAACACTCCCTGAGACCTTATAGGGGAGTGCCAACACTCCTAAGGCTGATGTAGGGGAGCGCTCACCCTCAGAACCTTTGTTTAAGAGCTCTTCTCAGGTGTTAAGAGTTCCTGGACTTTAGTTAATCAATTCCTCTTCTCCAAATCAAGTGCATGAGATGTTTTAAGTGCCTCCTTAGCGTCGTTATTACAGAAGTATGCTTGAACAACATTTGCGACACTTGTGAACAACTTGCGACACTTGCAAAAGTTGTAAGGAAGATGCGGCACTTACGACAATTGAGAGGAACATGCCACACTTATCCAGTTAAGTAATTTTGATGTGTAACACTAGGCATGCCTTCCCAGTAGTCAGAGAGCATATTCTAGTGCTAACAGGGGGAATGAAACAACCTTAGAGTAGTCCACAGATCTTGCATAGGAAGATCTTACTAATGAATAAATTTATTCCTCCACCAACCCATTCCAAAAAATAAGGAATCTTGTGAGAAAATCAAACATCAAACTCACTTCTTTGATTCAGATTCGGTTGCGGACATAGGAGATAAAGGAAATAATTAAAAAATTGATGAAAAAATTCATCACCATGGGGTAAGTAAGACCTTTAATTATCCCATTTATTTATTTTGGATTTTAATTTTTATACTCTTACAAGTCCTTTATAAAAAAATCTTTATTTTTACAGGTGCTTTTATAGGATTTTGATCCCCAGGATGTGCCTATAGAGGCTGGTGTTGGTGCCAATGTAGTTGCTACACTGAAACAAAAACATACAGGTACACCCTCCAAGATCGACTTCGATGCCGGTACTACTCTAGTCACTCAGAACGGTACACCCCCTAGGTTGATGTCGGTACTAGACTAGACCTTGACTAGAACATGCTAGAATGTGCATCAGATGATGTAGATACATAACATGGGTTTGCACATTTTGAATCATGCTTTCTTGAATATTCCTCTGTCACTAGAATGGGAACACTATTAGTTACCTTTTTGGTAAACAATGATCTCATCCCTATGTGTATCGTACCCAACCCTCCACAGGTTGAACACACTACCTTAAAACACACTTCAAAACCAATTTTGAATTCTGATAATAATTAATTTGAAAATAAGCATGAAATACTCACAGGCATTAATCAAGATCCATGATACAACATAAAATACAATGAAAAATGTTCCATGAAATACATCTCAGAGATAATTAAATACATAACGGAATATACATTATACATAAATCAGAAAGATCACTTATCGTTTCAAGTAAACATTCACCAATTGGCTATAGACCAAGGAATTTCCTCCCAACCATAGACACTTCTATTCATTTACTCTCAACATCAGGTCACCCTCAATACAGGGCTATGAATCCACAAGGACGGGTCCTAGGACAAATCTAAAGAACACAATAGTTCACTAACTAGCTTTTAGTATTTCCCAACCACATAAAAATCCTAATTTCCATCTCTTTTTCCCCTTCATCCTACAAAATCCAAAGAAATTAACCCCTTTCTCTCCATGGATCCAATGCTAATGGTCAAGAAATCTCCATGTTGAAAAATCCAAGTATTCTCAGCTGTGAAAGTTATTTGAGAACTACCATCAAAATCATGCCCATAGGCATCCATTTCCACCTGGAATGAATAGTAATTCCTCACAACCATCTCAAAATTTCTCTCCTCCTCCAGCCATTTATTTCCATACTCCAAAAAATATCACACAAATTAGAAAGAGTGAAATGACGAAGAATCCCAAGGAAAGAGTGTAAGAGTAAAATGGAGAATAACCCCCAAAACAACCCACAAGGGATGTTTATATAATTACATGAAATCAAGAACCACATGGCCTCCCCCCCAAGAATCTCATGTAACCACTTTTCCAAATTAAGTCCAATATGTCCACTTAAAATATAATAAAAATACTTAGCCCCTTAAGCCCCCTCTCTCTCCTGGAATCAAAGCCCCCTGTTAGGTAGCTAGAGAGGTAGTGGGGGGCGGTGGGGGGGGCGCGGAGGGTCCATAGTTATAATAGTGGAGGCCATTCAATGTAAGGTGGACTACGTCCACTATATTATTAAATAAAGCTCACTATGGTAGTTAGACATAATAAATGTAAGAGGACTTCTTAGAAGGTTCTACTTCTAGAATATTCCTCCTATAGAATGTTCTTAGGTGATGGTAGCACTATATAACGGGTTTCAAGAAATGTAATGGGATATGAAGAGAGTATTGTATTTGGAGCGTTATCTCAATAGGAGGATGCCCCCTCGAAGAGGCAAGTGAACAAGAGAGGATCCCTTCCATAATAGGATCCATTGTATGGTGTTACCCTACCTCAAGGGTTTTCTCTATTTCTTGTGTTCATGTTATGGTGAATGTTTTATGGTTTATTCTTGGTATTATTTAAGTATATTTTCAAATCTAGTATAGTTTCTTAAGAAGTGGTATCAAATCACTTTCCTTGGTAGACATTGTGGGCAAATATTTTTTATTTTTGCAGATTTTTTTCAGAGAAGAAAAAAGAGGGCCACAACATTCCATAAATTTTCAGTATATTTATGTGCAAAATTTGTAGAAATAGGTTGTAGATATGATTTCCTCTCATAAAAACACCCAATTTGAAAAAACAAATCATTCGAAACAGAGTCTGGGAAGTCAAGATATTGAAGTTTTAAAATCTGCAATTTTTCAGGGTTTTTTCCACAGACGTCGGCACAATTTTTTTTTATTTCTGTAGAAGTTGGAGGACGAATTTTCCCAAACAAATTACAGATATGAGTTCCTCTCACAATTTCACCCAATTAAAAAAAAAACAATTAGCCAAAAAGGAGTACGGGAAGTGAAGTTATGAGCATTTTAAATTCAACAGTTTTTTAGGGTTTTTCCAGAAAACATCACGATTTTCTGCAGTAATTTATTGTTCTATTTTTTCGGTTTTTTCGTGACTGTGGTGGGAATGCAGATTTCGTAGGGTGCTCAGATGAATATTTTTTCTAAAACCATCAAATAAATTCTACATATTACTGAAGCATTCAAAGCCCAGTGGTGTGGCACATTGCATGACATATTCCATGACCTTACAGATGGCCTTAATGATAGTTTTCGTAGTATTCAATATTCATTGGATAGTATGCAGGAGAGATTTCTTATGGAGGACATAATGAATGAATATGTTAGGGTCCTAACCCACACATAGGTAGATCAATATATTCATATGTAATAAAGGTCAATATTAATAAGGCCTTTCAATAAAATAGAATAAAGTGGATGTAAGAAGACCTAATAGAAGCTTTTGATTCTAGAAGGACCTTCCTCTAGATTCTTCTCTTGATAGACATATTTAGTATAAATAAGGGTAGAGGGTATGAAAACCCTAGCTTGAAGATTATTGTAACATAGCGTTTCTCGACTGGAGGTTTCCCCCTCGAAGAGGCCTATGAACATTGTTTTCTGAATCAAAGTGTTATTTCTGTTATTGTTCTTATATCATTTCTGAGTTATTGTGGAGATTATGCTGGTTATAGTACTGTTATTCTGCCATTTCTAGAATTTCATTTCTGTTCTGCATACTTTTTATATCTGGTATATTGCAGAATATCATCAAGAAGAGTATTCTTGGTATGCTTTGGAGGACGATTGTAATGATTGGCATATGGATATTTTTCATTTCTGGGATGACAACCACTTCCATCTTCTATTTGATGACTCTCCTTCATCTCATATAGAGCACATTATGGAGAGAAGTCTAGCGTCTTCTATGCACACTATTTTTCAGTATTCTTCAGTACTAGTATGTTATTCAAATGATTTTAGGAATATGGAGGGATCTACATATTTGGATCCCCATGATCAATGTAGATCTTTGGAGTATCATTTTCAGTTGGTTCTTGAGTTCAGATATATTTCATGTGGAGTTCACATGAACACTTGGGCATGGGTCCTCAATTCACAATCAATGTTGGACTACTTCAGCATGATGGTTTTCATTTCTCCATGGGACCCTAGTATATGGTTGTACATCAAGCGTTGAGGACAACACTTTCATAAGGGGGATGGAATGTTAGGTAGCTAGAGAGGTAGTGAGGGGGGGAAAAGGGCCCATAGTTATAATAGTGGAGGACATTCAATGTAAGGTGGACTAGGTCCACTATATTATTAAATAAAGCTCACTATGGTAGTTAGACATAATAAATGGGTAGTTAGATATAATAAATGTAAGAGGACTTCTTATAAGGTTCTACTTCTAGAAGATTCCTCCTCTAAAATGTTATTAGGTGATGGTAGCACTATATAAAGGGGTTCAAACAATGTAATGGGATATGAAGAGAGTATTGTATTTGGAGTGGTAGCTCAATAGGAGAATGCCCCCTTGAATAGGCAAGTGAACTGGATAGGATCCCTTCCATAATAGGATCCATTGTATGGTGTTACCCTACCTCAAGGGTTTTATCTATTTCTTGTTTTCATGTTATGATGAATGGTTTATGGTTTATTCTTGGTATTATTGAAGTATATTTTCAAATATGGTGTAGGTTCTTAACACCCCCTATCTCTTGTCCTTGTTTGTCTTGCAACCAACAATGTATTTTTATTAATGTATATAGAAGTATTACATTTCCTAGGAACTCTGGTCCCTTTTCCACTTTACCATCTCACCAACCTAATGTTGCATTTACATAATACATTCTAGTTCATAGGGATTAAAACTAGTGTGTTACACTATGAAAATAGAAAAGCTTCAAGGTATTTAAGATGTGCTTTAATTTTTATGTACAACCTAATTGAAATTTATGTATAATGTGTGGTTATTTTAAACTAATTATAATATCATTTTGCAGGAAACGATACATTTTATATATACACGAATGAATTGACCTTGGATATCTTTGGGCCCACCATACACACAAGGTGGAATTCCCAAAGTTCCAATTCAAAATATGAACTCATTAACATGTTGGTTGGCCTGCTAGGTGAGGGCTCCTTCAACAAATATTGATTCTCCTCAAAAGTAGGTGCATATTTAAAACATCTACTGGACCAATATAGGGTTCATATGAAAAATAACCCTAAGTATGAGTGTCGTCCAATGATTCCTAAGAGGGAGTGGAATGCCCTACAAGAAGATGCAAAGGAGAATATGCTTTGAAAATAAGGAAAGGCACCACCTAGCTCAGGAAGGTATGCGACACTTATAATAATGTAATTATTATTCTTTATTGTCATTGTGACATCTAATTACATATTTGAAACTTTTCAATACAGGCTCCAAGACACATCCAAAGCCACCAAGGTCAGAATAGAAAAACATGGGAAACACAAACTTCGCCCGTGCGGTTACTCAAAACTAGTTGTACAAATTGTAAGTATAAAAAAATCAATTGCATCCAAAAAATATATTGTTAACAATTTTAATTTAATTGCACAAAAGAAGAAAAATTCATGTTCCTATGCAAATTTTCATGGCTTGGAGTTCAAACAAGCACCAACAGAGAAATACATCAATCTTTCTTTCAAGCATGGATTTCAAGTTGTGGTTGAATACATAAAAATATTGGGGGAAACACAACCTTTTGACACTCAAATTGACACACAGGTAAATAAAATCAACAAATATTATTTATAATTTATTACTTGTACAATCTATTGATTATTATTTTTGGCCATAAAGTAATGGGTTTGCTTGTTTTAAGTAGGAAACAAACAAACAAACAAATGTGCCCACTAGCGGAACACATCCTAGTGACAATAGAGTGCCACCCAATGAAGGTGGTGTGTAGCTAGGTACTGGAGGTATTTCATGTGCTATAAAAAATTTAGTATGGATTACAATTAAAAATATTTAATTGAAAATGGTTTATTAATTATAACCTTTCTTGTTTGAACTACAGAGGATCTAGAGGATGATGATAAACATGAAGAGGAACGTATGGTCGCATCTAAACCTATTCTGCTTTCCTATACTACTCAAGCAAGTAAAGAACACTTTAATACTCTTTTTATTAATGAAATACTTGTAATAATAATAACAAAAAATATCGATTTAACATTTCTTTTTTATTGCAGTTGATGATACGTGCCCCCCCTTGTAGTATCCTCGATGTCGTGAGTACATGAATAGGTCGTAAATAAGACATGTAGAGGTCAGAACAACTGACAGGGAAGAAGAAACTGGAGACCTCCTTTCTGAATTCATTTCAAACAAAAATAGACTTAAAGAGAAATGATTACACTAGTTATATAATTAGAAATGCCATGTACTATATTGTGAAAACATATTTTTGATGATAAAAATTATTGAGATGAAGTATTTTGTGTCTATGAGTAATGAATGAATGAATGGATGGATGAATGTTATATGTTAATGAATGATTTCTATATGTTTCTTTATGCAAAAAACCATGTATGTTTCTTTATGAACTTGTTGTTTTGCTAGTGTTTATGCATGAATATTAATGTGTTGCTTCAAACTATTTTCTAGTAGATAGATTGGGTACTAGGGAATTGAGAGTGATGTGAGGGGGGGGAGTGGCCATAAGATCTTCCACCTTCACGTGGTTGGCTATGTTCAATAGAGAATAAATTAGGATTTGGATCATCTTGGAGAAAACCTCCCTCGATCCAACAAAGAAACAACAAAGTCAATGTTGACTTCACTCTTTCTCTGTCAAATCGAGGGAGGTTTGCTCCAAGATTAGACTACTCCAATAAATTATTATCTAAACCAAGAGGATCTCATTCAAGTATTCATGCACTCAAGTCTTTTTAATTATTATTTAGTCATAAAAAATTTTGTTAATTTATTTTATTATTTTGTTGATTCTTTAAGTGTTGGTTAAATTATTAGAACAACTACTCGAGGAGATATATTGGAGAAGAGTTAAAGGAATATCATACAAGGACAACCATCAAATATCCAGGTATTTGAGGTTTTATTTCATTTCTAATTGCAATTTTTTTATGAAAATTATTCCTTGAGGGATTCAAGTCAAGGCAATGAATATTCCAAGCTTAAAGTTGGAGAGATTACCTATATAAACATTGGTTCCAAAAACAACCCTAAGTTTATAGAAATAGGATACATTATTTGGAAAGAATTTTTTGGCAAGCATTTTGTTCACCATGGCTACTTGCCAATGCACTACTACAACCCCAAACTCCTCTACAATAGATCACATTCAGATCCTTAGTTATATGCTACACAGTAAAAATAACACCTATCATTTTTAGCTTGATCGCAACATCTCTCTTCCATAATACAATGGACATATGAATAATGGCCATTTGGATTCTTGGACCCAAAGTTTCCATGCATATTTCTATTATTTTCCTACCATGATAGAATATCAGATCTTGTGTCTCACTAGGATTCATATTACATGCATACCATGGTAGAATCACATGGTAGAAATTATGGCCCACCCTCTAATCAACATATTACAACATGGAAATTGTTTTTCCATGCTCTCGAAGGCACATGCGATTTTTCTTGTTTACCAATATCTTGTCACATTCATTCATAAAGGGGGTTTTAAAATTATGAAAAATAGATTCAATGTATTGTCGGTATTGGGGTGGGTGTGTAGGTTATGCAAGGATTTATAAGTATTGGGCGGGTATAAAAAGTGGAATCTAGTAAAAATAGGGGATATATAGTAAAAATAGGTTCTTTTTATTGGAAACATGTATTGGGAGGGGGGTTCAACAAAAGGATTTTTGGAGGTGTTTTTCAGTACGTAATTTAATTAGGGGTATTCTTTAATATCACATTAACACACATTATATGTCATCATTTCACTAAGTAGAGACACTGTGCTCGAAGGCCACTTCTACCCTCTAGGGTACCTTCAAAATCTACTAGAAAATTGGTTCTAGATTTGGTAATGCCTAGGTTAGATCATCTAAAAATACATCACCATTTTCTTTAATCTTTTCCTTTAGCTCAAATTCAAAGAATCAAAACAACACCTATTTTTTAAATTAAGTTTTTTATTATTAGATAAGTTTTACCATGAGATTGAGCTATTTGGTAGTACTACTCTAGACAGGGATTGCATTATTTTCCTAGAAGTGGAACACAAAGTACATTATCAATTCCATTCCCATTACTATACCCACCTCCTACTCCAAAACTATTCCCTACTAATAAATGTTGCAACCATCGCAAACTCTCTTCCCATTCCTATGCAAACTATCAAGGAATTTGACAAAAATCCCTTACTACTACCCAACACTCCCAACCTCTAAACTCTCCTCAACATGTATTGTCTTCCAACCCATGGGTTTTTTGGTCTCATCCCATCCCTTTAATTCCTCCTTTCACTACGCCCTCCATCCATTTTCCACCTCATTATCATCCCTCACAACATCCCACCCTCCATGTTGAGTAAAAAAACATACCTCAATCTATCACCTTCTCCCCTCTAACTATTGCCTCCCCCATTCCCAATATCCAATCACCTTGTGCTTCCACTCCCCCTTATCACCCCATTTCCAAGTAAATATTCATTCCCCATCATATGAATATATA
>JZKD02S2032893.1:482523-497134 GCA_000966675.3 Picea glauca
GTTTCAATTTTTGCATAATATCTTTTGTTTATTTATTTAATTATATATATTACATGATATCATTCCTTTAGTAATTATGTTTAATTTCAAACAATTAGGTAAGTACCAGGTTAAAGATATGAATGTATATATCGAGCCTCTTATCAACGAGCTACTAAAGTTATGGGCTAACATCACAATGTACGACATATGTAAACCAATAGGGGAGAAGAAATTTAAATTCCGTGGAATACTTTTATGGACAATTCATGATGCCCCTGGACTAACACATTTTTGTGGTATGTATAAGCATTCTAATATTGCTCTTTAATACTATACAATATTTTTGTTAGGACCTTATAATGTACCATTTTGCTCATACTTTTTGCTATCATTACATCCTTTTCCCACTCATATTTAAGCCTACATTATCACCTTAATCTATTTCTCCAAAGGTATATAATGTTTCTTCTCTTTGCTATATGTTTAATTTGTCTTACATGTAATTTTACATTACTCTCATACATAGCCATTAATCAAAAATATATAGTTGCAGAAACAGCTTGAAGACTACAGTTAATATATTGTTACTTCTTGAAGACCATGTTGCTGAAATAGTCAAACAGTATGCAAATCCCACTGCTGAAACAGTCTGTGATTTGCGATGCCGAAACAACATTTCACATACAACAGTAACAAGAAAAGATAATTAAAGGAGTTGTTACACTGTTTGCAACAGTTATACCTTAAGCCAACATAATTACAACCATCATTGTTGTTTGAAGACCACGTTGCTGAAACAGTCAAACAGTACACAAATCCCATTGTTGAAACAGTCTATGATTTGCGATGTTGAAACAGTATTTCACATACAACAGTAACAATAAAAGATAAATAAAGGAGCTATTACATCGGCTGCAACAGTTGTACCTCAAGCCAACACCACTACAACCACTGTAACAACATTTTGCTATGGAATATTAGAATATTCTATTTCATCATAGAAGATTAGATCAGACTGAGAATAGGATTTGTATGGACACATGTAATTTTATTCTTAATTGTATTAAGAGGATTCTCCTCTTTAAATAGGGGAGAAATCAACATTAGAAGGAGATTACAAAAGGCTTAGCTAGAAGCAAATTACAGAGAGAGAGCATGTTCACTTTGGATATTGTAACTTATCACATTTGACAGATGAATAAAAGATCATTTTGAGCATTTCTTCTTAATCCCTTTCATTTCTAGGGAATCTTGTGAGAAGGAGAGGGCCCACCTTCTTCACAAGATTCACCCATTAGTTTATGTAGTGTGTTAGTATTGTTTTTATCTATACTTTGTTAAAACTCTGTTTCCACTGATTGTTACATCGTTTTCATACAATTCATTCCTAGGTAATTGTTAATCATTTTGATTGGTAACTCTGTTTGCAGAATGAGTTTATGAAAGTGTGATAGTCAGAGATAGGTGTTGAAGATTCCTACTTTGGGAAATAGGGTCTCGTTCTCTGTTATAGAATAGTTAGTCTTCGGTAATTGTTAATAATTCTAATTGGTAATTTTGTTTGCAAAATGATTTTATGAAAGTGTGATAGTCAGAGACAGGTGATGAAGATTCCTACTTTGGGGAATAGGGTCATGTTCTCTGTTACATAATAGTTAGTCTTCTTTGCAGTATGCTGAAAGGTTACCTTTTCCTAGGTTGTTGTTTCTTAATGTAATCCAAGATTCTTCTAATAATTATTTCCTTTTGAATCTTAAACTCTGCAATAGATAGATTTCTTTTACTGTAATTCAAAGTAGAACTTCGGTCTATTCAAAGCAAGGTGTGATTAGTGTAACTTTTACTACAACTTTGGATTGCTTTTGATATTAAGCATATACAGTGTGTGATTGCCTTTGAAATAAACAAACTTCACTGGTTTGACAATTTATGTAACACTTGATTGCTTTAATTAATAAGCAATTATAGTGACCAACATTTTGGCACCATTGCCAAGGAAGGCAATTATAGATTTCAAAAGCATTTACATTTTTCTTTCAGATGTACAGATTGCATGAGAGGATGTGGACCCCCCAAGGAAACTGACCCTATAGGTGGAAGGGGTAGAGGAAGAGGAGGAAGAAAGACTTTTATCGACCAGATTATATCAAAATCTGAATTTGTTGTTCCTCAACGACCAAGATCTCGGAAAACAAAGCCTCAACATTCCTTTCAAGAAAACTTTGAAACAGAGACAATTGAAAAACTAACAAACAACATTGAGGATCAAGCAAGTGTAATAGGGGAATAAACAAAAGAAACCATGGATGGATATAATGAAGAACTGCACCATAAAGAACAGGTAGTTCTTGAAGCAGAGGTAAACGATGAAAACTCTTTTTTTACCTTAGGATTTCCTATTGGTTATCTTCCTAGAGAAGTAGCTCCCATGAAGAATATTCCACTTTCAACTTTACCTAACTTTCATGGTTTATGTTATGAAGATCCTGATGAATTCCTTTTCAAGTTTGACATATTATGCAGAAGCTATGATTACATTTCCAATGCTAAAAAATTAAATCTATTCCCAACAACATTAAAGGGAAATGCATTAAGATGGTACATGAGTCTTGGAGGTCATGTAATCATAACATGGGATTAGATGAAACAGAAATTTCTGCACAAATATCAAGACTATTGCCGAACAAGAGAAAAAGGAGAGGAACTATTCAAGATGATACAGAAAGAGGATGAAAATCTGGAGGACTTTGTGGAAAGGCTACAGTATAATATACAAAGATCCAGTCACCCTGATGTAAGTAAAGATATTCTTAAAATAATATTATTAAAAGGAGTAAGTGATGACTGTCTAGATATGCTGAATATTCTTGGAAAAGGGGACATATCTAAAGAATCATATGATGAAATTGTTAACCTCTGTAAAGGATGTTCAAGAGGAGCTGCAAGGAATAGATCAAATAGCAGGGATACCACATTTTCAAGAGTTCAAAAATCAGCCAATGGAGGAGCAACAAGAGTCGAAATAGGTACTCTACTTGAGGAATTTAAAACTGAAATGTTAAGTTCTTTTGCTTCACAAATTGACACCTTGCAGATTAAAAAGAAACAAGCCAAAGTAGAAGAAACTCTGTCCATCTTTTGTTCCAAATGCAGAGAAAAGAACCCACAAAGGGAATGCCCATTGGAAAAAATTCAATTTGCACCATTTGTGATAAGGATCATGAAACTCAACAATGCCCTTCTTTACTAGAAATCAAAGCAGCATTACAACCAACTGATGAAGAAGTTGAAGCTATCTATCTGTTGACATAGAGAAGGCAATGGAAACCACGGGGACAAGGTATGAATCCCAATATGCCATTTACATCTTCTAATCATTGGAATAATTATCCTTATTTTAGTCAAGCAAATTACCCCCCCTTTAACCAAATGCAATACCCACCCTCCATTCAAATGAATTACCCACCCATGCAACAAACAAACCCTCCCTTTGTAGACCCAACAATATGGACACCTTGGCCTTCACAACAACAACCTTACCTTAACCAATGGAATCCAAATTGGAGAGGTCAACAACCCCTGTTCCCAAATCAATTTCCTCAATTTCAATCACAAGTTTAGAAACCACCCCCTTTACCATCAGGTGCTCCACCGAATAATCAAATCATGAGGCCCCAACTACCTATACAACCTAACCTTAACCCCAATAATAAGGCTGTGTAGTGCATTGATATTCAAAACCAACCTATACTTTCTCTTTTCCCTACACAATGCAATGATATTCATTTACGATCTAGGAAAATAGTAGAACCTATCATTGATGATGTTACCTTCTCTGATTCCGATAAAGAAGAAATAAAAAAGCACGATTTACCTGAAGAGGTACAACCGTCCTCAAACACTGTTGTTGAAACAACATAACCACCATTCCTTGAGCGTTTAGCTTTGACTAAAACTCCTGAGCCACCTTCTTTCAATATTCTAGGGGAATTACAAAATCTCTATGTCAAAATTCCACTATTACAAGAACTAAGAGATGTACCAATTTATGCCAGAACTATGCGAGACACTTGTGTTAAGAAACCTGGTAGGAAAACTAAAGATCCCCTAATAGTTCATGTCATGGATGATTTGTCTGCACTAATGTCAGGTAAAGCTCCTCCAGTTAAATATGGTGATCTTGACCATCCTACTATCATAGTGAAAATTGGAAAAACAATAATCCCTCGAGTTCTGGTCGACTTAGGTGCTGCTATCAATATTATGACTCTTGAAACTTCACAACTATTACAATTGAAGAATGAAATCAGAGATACCCCAACCATTCTAGAATTAGCTGACCATTCTACAATCAAACCAGAAGGAGTCATTGAAGACCTAATCATCTCATTTGAGTCCTGGAATTATCCAGCTGACTTTGTGGTATTACAACCTAAAACAAAGTTGGGGGGTCATCCTCTAATTTTGGGCAGGCCTTGGCTAGCCACAGCAGATGCCTTTATCAGTTGCAGATCTAGTTCAATGACAATTTCTAATGGATATGAGACCAAACAGCTTACCCTCTACCCTCACGCTACACCCTTGATTAATAATGACAATTACTTATGGGTGGAATTTGATGATCAAACTAATCAACCTATCTTAACTATCGGACAAGCCTTAAGCCTTAAAGATACCATTGAGTATGAAGTAATTAATAATTTTATTTGTGAACCCTCCTCTATGACACCAGAAACACATAATCAACTAGTTGCACTTTTGGAGTTAGATACTCAGGAAAACCTTAACTCTGAAGACCTACCTCAAACATCAACTACCATCTCTTCTAAAAGTATACTAGTAGAAATAGAACCTGACAAAACACTGAATATAAACCCCAACTTGACAGTTGTTGAAACACATCAATTAATGAAGTTACTTCTTGAACATAAGGAAGCATTCGCATGGGACTATGCAGATATGAAGGGAATCTCTCCTGAATTATGTACTCATCGTATCTATATCAAGGAAGATTTTCGACCGATCTACCAATCTCAATGACGAATGAACCCTAATTTAAGAGAAATCCTTAAAGAGGAACTTCAAAAATTGCTTAATGCAGGGTTTATATATCCTATATCTAACAGTGAACGGGTTTCCTTGTTGGTAATAGTTCCTAAGAAAAATGCGAAATGGAGAGTGTGTGTAGATTATAGAGCCTTAAATAAAGCCACTCAAAAAGATCACTTTCCGTTACCATTCATTGATTAGGTGTTAGATAGTTTGTCAGGGAAGAAATTTTTCTCTTTCTTAGATGGTTTGAGTGGGTATAACCAGATCAAAATTGCACCCCAAGACCAAGATAAGACCACTTTTACTAGCCCATGGGGAACTTTTGCTTATAGAGTCCTCCCATTTGGACTATGTAATGCACCAACAAACTTTCAAAGAGAAGTTATAGGAATCTTTTCTGATATGATTAATAACTCTATGGAATTTTTTATGGATGATTTTACCCCTTGTGGTGTCTCTTTTGAGGAAGCACTACAAAATCTCGAGAAAATACTTAACCGATGTATACAATCCCACCTCTCCTTAAACACCGAAAAATGCCATATGATGATGAGTGAAGGAGTGGTACTTGGACACTTTATTTCATCTCAAGAAATTTAGGTAGATCCATCCAAGATACAAGTCATTAAAGACCTTCCTATTCCCAAAACCCAAACAGATGTGAGAAGTTTCTTAGGACATGCTGGATACTGTATAAGATTTATCAAAAAAAATTCCAAAATACCTTCTCCTTTGTTTGTGTTACTTATGAAAAGTACTGAATTCAAGTGGACTAATCTTTGCCAGGAACATTTGATGCACTCAAACATCAGTTATCTATAGATCCTATTCTAAGAGGACCTTATTGGGCACTTCCCTTTCACATATCCTCTAATGCTTCAAATACTAAAATAGGAGTTGTCTTGGAACAAGAAGAAAATCATCTCCCTTATGCTATCTACTTCGTTAGCAAGAATATGAGTCCTACTGAACTTAACTATACAGTTACCAAAAAGGATTTTTTAGCAGTTATCTATGCTATTAATAAATTTCGACATTACATCACTGGCTATTCTACTTTTTTCCATACTAATCACTCAGCTATTAAATATTTAATGAACAAATCTATCACAAATGCTCGAGTCACCAGATGGTTACTATTATTACAAGAATTTGATATTACAATTGTAGATAGACCAGGAAAAGAAAATGTAGTTGTTGATTTCCTTTCTTGGCTAACACCTGATGATAATGCTCCAGTAGATGATTCCTTTCCTGATGAATATTTATTTGCAGTATCTGGTCACTCACCATGGTATGCAGACATCGCTAATTATTTGGTTGCAGGGAAGTTACCACCACACCTATCCCACTGAGAGAAAAGAAAAATCATTCAACAAAGTGCTCGGTATAGCTGGATAAGTGGGTGTCTTTTCCACACAGGACTTGATCAAGAAATCCGAAGATGCATTAGAGAATATGAGGTTTATGATTTACTAAAAGCTTATCATGATGGCTCTTATGGAGGGCATTTTGCTGATAAAAGAACAACACATCAAATTCTCAGGATGGGTTATTATTGGCCCTCACTTTTTAAAGATGCAAAGAAATATGTTTGGGCCTGTGATAGATGTCAAAGAATGGGTCAACCTAATCATAGAGATGAAATGTCATTAAACCCCCAGGTAGTACTCAAACCATTTGAAAGATGGGACTTAGATTTTGTAGGACCCATTAACCCTCCATCCAATCAAAAAGTTTATATATTAGTCTGCACAGATTATATGACCAAATGGGTGGAGGCTAAAGCACTCCATAGAGATACTAAAGAAGTTGTTTTAGATTTTTTATTTGAAGATATCTTTATCATATTTGGAGTGCCTAGAGAATTAGTCACAAATGGAGGACCTCCTTTCACCTCTCATGGTTTTAAAGCCATCCTTCAAAAATATCATATTCATCATAGAATGACTACACCATACCACCCCCAAGCCAATGGATAGGTGGAAATCACAAATAAAGTAATAGAAGCCATTCTAACAAAAATAGTGAAGGAAAACTGAAAGGATTGGTCTCAAAGGTTCCCTGAAGCATTATGGGATTACAGAACTACCTAGAGAAATAGTACAGGATTCTCCCCCTATGAATTAGTTTATGGAAAAAGTGTTGTCTTTCCTGTGGAATTTGAAATCAAAACCTTAAGGACTGCTTTAGCTGTTAACCTTGATTTGACTAATGCACAGATAGCTAGGTTGCAATAGCTTAATGAATTGGATGAAAAAAGATTAGATGCCATTCACCAGAAAACTATGATTCAACAACAAAGAACAAAATGGCATGATAAAATCATCAAGCATAAGCAATTACAAAAGGTAATTGGGCTTTATTGTATGATTCTCGATTTAAAGAATTTCAAGGGAAACTACGTACAAGATGGCTAGGACCTTACAAATTGGATACTATTTTCCCCAATGGAACAATAAGGCTCCTAACAATTGATGACTCTAAAACACCGTTATTAGTGAATGGTCATCGACTCTGTCTATACCAGCACCCCATTTCCAAAGAAGATTTTAAGGCCACATGTGTGGCAGATTCACATTATCTCTTTTTAGAGGAGCCTCCTGCCCCTCATTGCAATTATTTTTTCTGAATTTTATTTCTTTAGTATTAGATTAAATTTATTTTACTAATAATCCCTGTCAAGGAATGGCATGTTACAATTGACTATTTTGCAGATTCTCGATCCAGAAAAGGCCTACCAAGAAAGGACAATCATACTACAAGCAGATCCAAGATTCATTTTGTGAAGCATTGCTCCCTCTCTCTTCAATCCATTCATCTTCATTTCCCATTCAACATCCCCATCATTCATCCTTTTTTTATTTTCCTTACTTTCCATTCCCTTTCCCCATTTTTCCCATTGTTGAAACATCACTCTTCAACAATATTTCCCCCATTTTTCCATTGCTGAAACACCACCCTTCAGCAAAATTTTTCCATTGCTGAAACACCACTCTTCAGCAATATTTTTCCCGATTTTCCCATTGCTGAAACACCACTCTTCAACAACATTTTTCCTCATTTTCCCCATTGTTGAAACACCACTATGCAGTAACATTCTTCCCCATTTTCCCATTGCTGAAACACTACTCTTCAACAACATTTTCCTCATTTTTCCCCATTGCTGAAACACCATTTCTTCAGCAAAATTTTTGATTGTTAGAACATCACTCTTCAACAAACATTTTTCCACTCTTTTCCTATTGCTGAAACACCACTTTTTTTTCAAGCACTTCCTGTCATAAAAACATCTTTTTCGGCTCTTTCGCTCTCACTTCTCCTATTTTCATACTACATTATATCCTTTCACTACCTTCTCCCATGATTAAACAAACCCTTGATATAATTTCTCTCATAAATCCAAAGTCTCGCCCATGGTTACTACAGATCTATTATGGACAGGAACTATATTTTTCGAAGTACGAATCAAAGGTAAAGATGAGTTATGTAAACTTTATATGTAAATACAATTGAACTATGGCCAATGAGAAGATCCTGATTCATTATTATCATTCAATTAAATTCACTATTTTAGTTGTAGTTGTGGGGGGGGGATATCGAAATTTTATTCCATCATTTCACACGAATCGACTACCATCACTTCTTTTTACCCATCATTTTGTTTTTTTTTCACCATCATTTGCATGCTCTCATCCGCAAAACTTACTCTGTTCAGGTGCGGTTACTTAACTCTCTGATTGTGCATTCTACTGAGCTGAATAGCTATGGGAGGTCCCGTTATATGATACGAACCCGCCATGACAACCCTGCTAGAATTGTATCCAGAAGTCTACCAAATCTTTCAGTAGGTAGGTTGGCTAGGTTATTTTTAGAGGCTCCATGGATTTGATCAACAACAGGTTCTTCAATTTGCTTGGAATCTTCAACAAGACCATTCTATTATTCAAGGGGTTTGGATTCCAGTCATAGAGGATGATATCGCACAGGTTTTGGGTATTCCCATCACTGACATTCGTTGGTTCAGCCACAAACACATTATCCTTAATGCCTAGTAGGATTTTCTCTAGCCAGGAGAACAAGTTGAGCCTAAAGGCCCGGGTGTTCGACTTAGCTCATTGCCACCTCCTTGGTTGAAAGTTGCAGAGTTTGTCAAGCACTACCTTACCTGTGAAGGATGATACCAGGTAGTTTACCAGTCTAACTTTGTCCTGTTATCTCATTTACGACATGCTAGACTGGTCAATATTCCTTACTATCTCCTCAGATGTCTTAGAAATATGTCGCATTATTGTAAACAGGCTAAAAATCCCATCCTTTCCCTCACCCATCATCATCTCGTTCAATTACTCATCCAAAAGGGTTTTACCCAACAAAACCCTCTCCTAAACAGCCCACCCATAAACCCTCAGGAAGCTGTTGAACATCCTGAAAATCCTCATGAAGAGCAACCACAAAACCTTCCTAACTTTCCGGAAATACCTATTAATCCGCCTATAGATCCAATTGATCCAATTAACCCTCCTACCATACCAAGTCCACCACACAATTTACTAGAATCATCTACCCCTATTGTTCATATCCTTAGCGATGATTCTGAAGAAGATAAACCTGATAACCCTCCCTGCCCCATCACTAAGGAAAAACCCACTTGCAAAAGAAAGAAGAAAACCACTACTTTTCCTTCCTTTTTACCAAAAAAATGAACGATGGCTTCAACAAAAGAAGCCACTACTGCAATTACCCTAAACCCCCAACCCATTTTGCTAAAAACCCATACACCTCCACCCTCCCAAATCCCATAATTTTTACTTGTTCAACCCACGGGCATTGAAACACAAGAACCAGAGGCCTAATATGTTGCGACATCATTTTTTTTACATCAAGTAGCTATCACACAAGAACCAGCTACTCATTCAGTAGCTGTCACACAAGAACCAGCTACTCATTCAGTAGCTAAAATACAAGAACCATCTATAGCTGTTACACAAGAACCAGCTACAGCTGAAACACAAGAACCAACTGCTGACTTCATTCTTGAAATACAAGAATCAGATGACCTGGGTGCTGCAACAATAGTTGTCACACAAGAACCAGCTACTCATTCTATCGCTGTTACAAAAGAACTAGCTACATCCGAAACACAAGAACCATCTACCAACCTTATTCCTGAAATTCAAGAATCATATGCCTAGGGTGCTGCAACACTATTTTCTTTACACCAAGTAGTTGAAACACAAGAATCAACTGTTGATTTTGTAGCCACTCCGTAAGAACCAACTACTGAGTTTGTGACCGTTACACAAAAACCAGTCACCCCTCTTGATACACCGATGACAGATCAAAAACCAGAACCAACAATGGCTTCTCTCTTACAAGAGAATGAGTTTCTAAGATCAGAACTGGAAGCTTACAAGCAAGAGCTGGTATTGGCAAAGGAAGCCTATGACATGGAACTTAATTTGTATATCTTAGCTTGCGTAGCGGCCATGGTAGAGAAAAACACAAAAGATGATCAGTATAAAGAGTATATGTGCAACCAATGTGGGGATATTTATGATCAAGCAGGATACAAAGTGGTTCAAATCCCAATGCCTGGAGCTTCCCCTACACCTACGACTTTTGCAGTTAAAAAAGAGGAACGCCCTACTGTTACACAAGAACTAGTAGGACCTTCAAAAATTCCAAAAAGCAAAGCTAATCTATAGAAACCTTGTCCTACATCAACTATTAAATCCGAAGCTCTTGTTTTCATTAGTAAATCTATTCAAACTCTTCATGTTGATGAATCTACCCCTCCTGTCAAGATCAGTACCCCTACTTTTGTGGAACAAGCCACTCAGACTCTATCGTGGCCTACCACTTACGATGGTGAAACACAAACTCTGCCTATTGATGAATCTACCCCTCCTAGCAAGATTAGTACCCCTACTCTTGTGGAACAAGCCACTCAAACCCTACCTCAGCCTACCACTTGCGATGTTTAAATAAAAACTCCACCATGGAATGAGCAGATAATAATGGACAAATGGAAAAAGGAGTCTGCTATTACACAGGAAAAAATTTTGTAGGAGCACATACTACTTTGGTTGAACCACATCTATTCAAACTGGGAAGCTTTGGAGCAAACACACAAAGAATTTTGTGCCCATAAGAAGTAGAATGAAGAGTTAAAAGGAAAATTTCTCATGATGTACGATTTGGTACAAAAATTGTTGGCTGCTGGGAAACCATCCTCAAATTACTCCCTTTTCCTTATAGACTGACTTGCATTCTTTCAGATTAAATCAATCAAAGAAGGAAGACCCTATGCAGTGTTCAAACCAAAAAAATTTGTTCAAACTTTTGCAGAAGCCTCTACTACTGATCAACATCTATTATGTGATGTATATATTCATAATGAAGTCATTCCTGAGAATAGACAACTTAATCTCAACCCTCTTGTTGGTGATATCCAAATTCGGGCACTTGTCTCCTTCCTTACCAACTAGATTATGTGGCAGAATGATTTTCTAGCTGCCAAGCATAATGAAGATAACCATCTCCTCTAGATATGGCCAGAACCACAGAACGTTGCCACCTTTGTTGTAGAATATTATCAATTTTTGAAGAAACTAGGGATGACTCAATATATACGGCAACTACAGGCAACAATACTTCAGGATTGTCAACAGTTTATTAAACCTATAGAGACTAATGCCCTAAAATCAAATACTATTTTTTGGCAACAATCTCATGAGAAAAGGCAGGAGCACAATCCCTTTAGTCCTACCAATCTTGAGACAACAATCTCCTAGGTACCTAATTACATCAAATGTGTCCAGCAATGTCCTGAAAATTGGATAGGTTATCAGTTCCATTTTCCCATTTTGTGGATACCAGTAGAGAAGTATCAATTTCATCATAAGTTTCCCAAGAAGGTTGAAGCAAAAGCCTGACAAAGGCTACAATGTGTTCAAGGATTCATAGCCCCAACAGACAATACTTTTTACAACTACTTCTTAAGTAATTTGCACGCCAAGAGTCAGTTACTAGATTCTGATTCAGATTAAAGTTGCCTGAGGACATGCAACATTTTTAGTTGAGGGGATGTTAGGACCCTATAATTTACCTTTTTGCTGATACTTTTTGCTATCATTACATCCTTTTCCCACTCATATTTAATCCTAAATTATCACCTTAATCTATTTCTCCAAAGGTATATAACGTTTCTTCTCTTTGCTATATGTTTAATTTGTTTTACATGTAATTTTACATTACTCTCATACTTAGCCATTAATCAGAAATATATAGTTGTTGAAACAACTTGAAGGATGCAGTTAATATATCGTTGTTTCTAGAAGACCATGTTGTTGAAACAGTCAAACAGTACAAAAATCTTGTTGTTGAAATAGTCTGTGATTTGCGATGCCAAAACAACATTTCACACACAGTAGTAACAAGAAAAGATAATTAAAGGAGATGTTACATTGGCTGCAATAGTTGTACCTTAATCCAGCACCATTACAACCATTGTTGTTGTTTGAAGACCATGTTGCTGGAACAGTCAAACAGTACGCAAATCCCGTTGCTGAAACAATCCATGATTTGCGATGCTAAAACAATATTTCACATACAACAATAACAAGAAAAGATAAATAAAGGAGTTGTTACATCGGCCGCAACAACTGTACCTCAAGTCAGCACCATTACAACCACTATAAAAACATTTTGCTATGAAAGATTAAAATATCCTATTCCAGCATAGAAGATTAGATCAGACTAAGAATAGGATTTGTATGGACACATGTAATTTTATGCTTAATTGTATTAAGAGGATTCTCCTCTTTAAATAGGGGAGAAATCAACATTAGAAGGAGATTACAAAAGGCTTAGCTAGAAGCAAATTACAGAGAGAGAGCGTGTTCACTTTGGATATTGTAACTTATCACATTTGACAGATGAATAAAAGATCATTTTGAGCATTTCTTCTTAATCCCTTTCATTTCTAGGGAATCTTGTGAGAAGGAGAGGGCCCACCTTCTTCACAAGATTCACCCATTAGTTTATGTAGTGTGTTAGTATTGTTTTTATCTATACTTTGTTAAAACTCTGTTTCCACTGATTGTTACATCGTTTTCATACAATTCATTCCTAGGTAATTGTTAATCATTTTGATTGGTAACTCTATTTGTAGAATGAGTTTATGAAAGTGTGATAGTCAGAGACAGGTGTTGAAGATTCCTACTTTGGAGAATAGAGTCTTGTTCTCTGTTATAGAATAGTTAGTCATCGGTAATTGTTAATCATTCTGATTGGTAATTCTGTTTGCAGAATGAGTTTATGAAAGTGTGATAGTCAGAGACAGGTGTTGAAGATTCCTACTTTGGGGAATAGGGTCATGTTCTCTGTTACAAAATAGTTAGTCTTCTTTGTAGTATGCTGAAAGGTTCAATTTTCCTAGTTTGTTGTTTCTTAATGTAATCCGGGATTCTTCTAATAATTATTTCCTTTTGAATCTTAAAATTTGCAATAGATAGATTGCTTTTACTGTAATTCAGAGTAGAACTTCAGTTTGTTCAAAGCAAGGTGTGATTAATGTAACTTTTACTATAACTTTGGATTTCTTTTGAGATTGAGCATATACAATGTGTGATTGCCTTTGAAATAAACAAACTTCTCTGGGTTGACAATTTATGTAACACTTGATTGTTTTAATTAATAAGCAATTATAGTGACCAACAATTTTAATGTTATCATGGTGTATGTTTACTTTTTAAATAATATCATCATATACTTGTCAACATTAATCCATTTGTTGCAGGTCTTCAAACAAAGGGTAAATTTGCATGTCCAGCTTGTGGCCCTAAGATGAAGTATCATCATTCAAAAAGTTTAGAAAAGATGGTGTTTGATGAGTATAGGCACCTTCTTCCTAAGAACCATAGGTATCGTACTACTGAAAAACATATTTTCAATGGGAAAGAAGAGACTGGTTTAAAACCACGAAGAATGACACCTCACCTATGGAGGTTGGAATATAATAGAAATCATCAAGGTACTCAATTTCATAATGTATCATATATCGTGTAATGTTTTGAATGCTTATTTTAATCATTGAATTTATTTTACCATGTTTGATAATTATTTTTGTGATTTCTTTTATGCTTCATGAAGGCCACAATCATCATGAAGGTATTAATAATGGGCTTCCATGAGGAATGAAATCTTATCCCGCTCAATTCATGAGGTTTCCCTACTACGAGAAGCTAAAAATAGCTCATTTGTTTGATACAATGCATATCGGGAAGAATGTGACTGAAACGTTATGGCGAATCATATATGGTAGGAGGGACGAAGACAAAATTGTCAAAATTTGTACTGACATTTAGGAAGCCAATCATGCAATGCGAAGTGTGATATAATATTCAAATAAATCAGATGGAGTACTAGACCAAAATAACCTTCAATGGTTATTAACAAAGCAACAAAGCAATGATGTAAAAGAGGTCATTCAAAGAATTAAATTTCCCACAGGTTTTGCTTCAAACATAAAAAATATCTTAATGAAGAAAGGCGAATTTGGTGGGGTAAAAAC
>JZKD02S2032894.1:42105-55752 GCA_000966675.3 Picea glauca
TTCTCCCTTCGGGATTCAGGAAATTCAATTCTCAAACCTTCGTTTCTTCTAAAGTGATTTCTTTGAAATGACAGATCATATTCCACGCATCCTCCTCAATCAACGGTTCTAACCTGCTTCAGGACTTCGGCTTTTGTAGATCTCAAATCTCAGTTTTCCTCATGCTTTGTTTCTCCCAAAACATTTTACCTGGAGTCCATGATCTGATGACATGTGTCCTCCCATAGATCGATGGCTCCCGGCTACTTCAACTATTTGGCCTTCGGCAATTTCAAACTCTTCTCCTTCGCGTTCTCCTAGAGTGCTTCCACCTGGAGTTCAAAATCTGTTGCCATGTGGCCTTTTGGATCTGACGGTCCAGATTCTCTTGGGCTTTCTGGCTCTTCAGCTTTCGGGGGCTTCGGGAGTTTGTCTCACTCCTCACTTGGAAACCTCCGAAGTGATTTTCCCCAAAATCTATGATCTATTGACACATGTATCCTGTCGGCCAACGGATAGGATCTACTTCGGCTCTTCAGCTCTTCGGGCTTCAGAAGTTTCAAGCTTCTATGCACTCATTTCTTCCGAAGTGCATTCACCCAAAGAATATGATCTATTGACACGTACCCCTCTTGGCGATCAACAACCAGGACCTACTTCGGGTCTTCAGTGATTTCTCTCTCTCCTTTACCACAAGTTGTGGATCTTGCACCACCTGTCCCTCTTGGTGATGAATAGTCCCAATTCTCTTCGGGACTTTGGCCAGTCAACCCCCCTGTGCACACAAAGGTTAAAACTTGTCCAATTTACCTTATATTAAATGATTATCATCCCTTTTCACTCAGATCCAATGGTTAGGATCTATTCCTTCTCAACACTTCTCCTCTGCTTCCCTGGACGTTGATCTAACGATCGAGGTTTCTCCCCACAACCGATTTAACGGTTGTTTTCGCTCCTCCTCCTGAGATTTTGACTTCTTCTGTCTTGGAAGAGTTTTTTAGATGTTCAAAGGCCTCAACCTTCATTCCTCTTGCGAGCCCAACTATCTTGGGTGTCGCCTTTACCCTTGAAAACATTATCTCTTCTAAGATTTTTGATTCTCTCAGACTGACGATACCGAAGGACTCCGTTACTCTGCATATTTCCAAAGGGTCTCACGACCATCCATATAGAAACTGTTCAAGGTGTTCGTCGATCGATGGTTCACAGTAATTGTGGGGCCCCAATGTGCGTTCTCTTTATCAGAGAGCTCAACCTTCGTAATCTGGAAAGTACTTTCCCAATTTAGTCTAACCGGAGTCGTTTATCTTCCAGTCCGATGAGATCAATGGGGTTGGTGAATTGCGGGCCATGAAATAGCACGTCCGCTACTTTCACCTTCGTGCTTCGCAATGATTCCTCACCCTCAATCTTTGTTCATAGATCGATGATTCACAGTGATTGCGGGGTCCAACCTCCGCAATCTGGGAAGTGCTCGCTCAAATCTAGTCTATTCCTAGTCATTGATATCCCATTCCCAACGAGATCAATGACGTGGGTTGATTACGATCCGTGAACTAGCATGTCCGCTAATTTCACCTTCCCACTCTGCAATGATTCCCAACCATCGATTTAATTGAGCGGTTGGTGTTTTATTCATTAACCCCAGTGGGTGTTTCAGTTGATCTGACAACCAGGATGCCTCTCCTCCCATTAAACGTCTCACCTGCATCTCCACTGTCACATTATTAATTCATCAATGGTTCAGGTAACTTGACTAGTGTGCAATTTGACATCTCGGAGCTTCGAGTTCCAAAGGTTCTAAAACCTTCATGAGATAACTCCTTTTTGTGCAGGGTTCCTAGACCCAGGTCATGTGGGCCCTTAGATAAATCTTGGGCTATAATCCCCGCTCTTAGTTGGGTTTTTGGTTAAGGACTTAGGCATGATTTCAAAGTCTCCTAGACTACTGGTCTGAAGGAAACTCCTTCCTAACTCACAGAGATTTAATCTATGAATCAGGGAAAGGTAAACTCATGAGCTTACCAAAACGGTAGTTATGCCAAGAGGCTTGCTCCGACTCTGGAATGGTGATGTAATTCTATGGGGAAAGCGCCTCTGAGGGATTAAACGGGAGCATATGGAAAATAAAACAGAAGTATATGTTCTCAATGGAACAAATGTATATTCATAACTTAATCATTCAATACTGAAACCATTTATAGACATATAAATACACACATGCAACCATTATTTCCAATTCAAAGCACAAGTCATGAAAACACTTATCCGAACCATAAGGCGTGATGAAACTGCTAAAAGGGGTGCTCGTTTCCACCCAACCATAGGCTCAGTCACTCCCAATGGCTTTATCACTAGCCACCTACGAGCTTAGACCATGGTTGTTTGAGATTCAATCTCTTTCTTCCAGCTCAACAAAAGTTGGGGACGAAGGTTAATCTCCTTCTCCCAATACAGAAATAGATAAGGATGAAGGTTACTCTCCTTCTCCTAACTCGGTCTCTATTTTATGTGATTAGAACTCACTCCAATTCAATCCTTCCTCGGAACTGAGAGATTAGCTCCCTCCTCTGCACTCTCTTCAGGTCTCCTCTCCACCCACCACACTTCCTTTCTTTCCCTCCTCAGCAAGATTATGTGTGGATTGAATTCCCAGTCTGTGGTAAGGTATAGAAGACTTATAGATGGGTGGTTTTCCCCATCCCCTCATTAACTCTTGAGGAGGTATTCCCACCTACCATCCTGACTATAATTCATTCATGGGTCAGATGGTTGTTCCGATCTGAGAAAATTAATTCCAGCAAGGTACTGGTTCGGTGGAGTTTAACGCAACCATTCTTGGTCCCCTCCACCACCTTTTCATAGCATTCGTTGTCTCTCTTAGCAAATCCCCTTTTCAGCAGTCATGCGACATGTATCCATTTTCTATTAAAATAACAAAATTTACATTAATCGACCTTTTATACAAAGGTCCATCAAATCAAACATTCACACTTTTAATTTTTCCATAGTTCCTTGGTCAATATAGTTATATTTACAAAATGGTGGAAATAGGGTGTCATAATTCCGTCCCCCTTAAAGGAACATCATCCTCGATGTTCTTTCTATCAACATGATATGTATGTACAAGAGTAAACAAAATTGGATATGACTGTCTCATGGAATCCTCCATTTCCCACGTAGCCTCATCTGGGCCAAAGTGTTTCCACTGCACCTTGACCTATGCAATGGTTCAGTTCCTAAGTGAGGTTTCCTTCCTATATAATATGCATTGGGGTTCTGGAAGGAATTCTCCTTCTGGCTCCACCTAGATGATAGACCAGTCAATTATATGATTAGCATCATGTACATATTTCTTCAACAATGAAACATAGAAAACATTATGTGCCTTTATTGTGGGAGGAAGTGCTAGCCTATAGGCTACAAGTCACACTCTATATAAGACTTTAAAGGGTCCAAAATATTGAGGTACCAACTTGCCACAAACTTCCATTTTCAGGGAACTCTTCCTGGGTCTAACTTTGAGATAGACATGGTCTCCTGCCTTGAACTCTCTGGGAGTTATTTTTCTGTCGGCATAACTTTTCTGTCTATCCTGAGAAATATTCAGATTTTTCTTTATCTGAATCACTTGTTGTCCCACCTCTTTCATCATGTCAGGTCCAATTGAATTCTATCCACTGGATTACTCCAGCTGATTGGAATCTTTCACTGTCTACCATAGAGGGATTCAAAAGGGCTCATCTTCAAGGATTCCTGATAAGCGTTGTTGTATGCAAACTCTACCAATGGTAGGTAGTCTTCCCACTTCTTAGGTTGATGCATTGCATGCATCCTTAGTGTGTCTTCTACTATTTGGTTCACTCTTTCTATTTATCCATCAGTTTGAGGGTGATAGGCTTTGCTGAACAAAAAATTATTCTCAAAACCATCCATTAGGGATTTCCAAAAGATTGAAGTAAATTTGGTGTCTCTGTTAGATACAATTTCCTTGGGCATGCCACACAGTCTGAATATCTCCTTCACAAAGATGTTGGCAATATCTATTTCCTTGCAAGTTGACTTGACAGGGACGAAATGAATAGACTTATTCAGTTTTTCCACCACAACCATGATAGAATCATTTTTATTGGTCGACTTTGGTAATCCGGTGATGAAATCCATGGAGATGGTTTCCCATTTCCATTTTGGGGTTGGTAGGGGTTGTAACAATCTTGTTGGATGTCAGTTTTCTTCCTTAACTTGTTGGCATTCTAGGCACTTAGCTAGAGAGTTAGCTATGTATTTATTCAATCCAGGCCAATAGAATTGTTTCCTAGTGTTCATGATCATTTTTTGATATCCTGGGTGACCAGTATATGGTCTCTTGTGTAGTTCATCCATTATGAACCTCTTCAAGTCGTCAAAGTTTGGAATATACAATCTGTTTCTGTAAGTCCACATGCCTTCCTCGAGCATCTGGTAGCCTTCATGCTTTAGCCTTGTAGGCTCTTGCCTTAAGTATGAGGTCACGGTCTTGAAGAATTGATGCAAGAGCATTGTAGGCAAAGAAAGCACGCACAAAGTGAAGGACAGTTCGATATGCACCAGCACACATTTTGAGAACGTTTGAATTTGAAAGGATAAAACATTAATGTAATATCTAGAAAAGGATATTTTTTATTTTATGTTTTTAGTTGTAATGCAGATCTTGAGCAGTTTCTCTCATCTGTTTCTTGAAGTAATTTATTGTATTAAATTTAAATTCATTGTAGCTTTTATTTCAATTTGATAGTTAGAGTTGTAGGAGGGAAAACTCTAGAAAGCTCTCTCGTATGTATTGTAATGTATCATTATTCTCATTGTAATTGCAAGAGATGAAGAGAAAGAGAATAGGAGAACAGAGCATAATATAGGTTGTAGAAGATTGTAGAGGTAGATAGTTGTTGCTATAGAACCCACGTACAGATGCACTTGGATTAATATAAAGAAGCTTTGATCCATTTTCATGGTGGTGTGATGAATTATGTTTACATCTATTGTAGGGTATGTTTCCAGTTTTTTTATATGCTTTGTCATGCATTTGTTTCAATGCTTTATGTATTTATGATTTCATTTTGAATGTATGGAGTCTATAAAAAGGAGAGAATGATTTTCAATTGTTTCTCGACTTGAGAATTCCTGCAAGGAGTGCAGTGAAAGTCCACAAAGAGTGCGTTGACAAGATTCTGAGTTTTATCTCAGAAACGATTAGGAGAGATACCATTGTTATCATATCTGTAGAAGTACATATATCGCACAGATTCATGCAAGGAATGCGTAGGTCGGTTGAAGTCAAAGACTTTTCCAACCCAAGCAAGGGGTTGAAGG
The DNA here is from genome assembly GCA_000966675.3 of Picea glauca. Classification (NCBI taxonomy): domain Eukaryota; kingdom Viridiplantae; phylum Streptophyta; class Pinopsida; order Pinales; family Pinaceae; genus Picea; species Picea glauca. The sequence continues at coordinate 47,434 of JZKD02S2032894.1, forward strand.
ATATTTGTTGCAAGGAGTGCACAGAAGAGGGAGAAGTTCAGATAACCAGAGGTTATCGTGAATGCCGCGAGTGTGTGCAAGAATCCTTTTGAAATCTTGAGATTGCAGCAAAGCGTAAGCTCAGGAAGGATAGAGACACTAAAGATTTCAAAGGAAGACGAGGGTTGAAGTCACCTCGTAGAATCAAGTTCAGGAGGAAAGACGCCAAGTTCTTTGGCTGGAGCCATCGAAGGTCTGAACGGACAATTGACATCTCGGAGGAAGAATCATCGATTTTCCGTGAACCGTTGGATCTGGTAGATCAGCGGAGAGGTAAAGGTCGAGTGTATTGTAACACTCTAAAGATTAGGAGGGATAGCTTTAGTTGGATCCAAAGGACCATGATTCATAGATTGGGCCCTCTAAAATTTTGGCATTTCGGGAATTGGGAGTGCGGAAGAGAAATTACTCTGAAGTCATGATGTGCGAATTTCTGATGTAATATGGATCATCGGATCATCGAAGTTTTGGGACCATTGATCTATGGAAAAGGAATATCGTGATTTCAGTTATCGGGCGAAGGGAGGAAGTTGCATCGCAGATCCCTGATACATGAAATCTCGATGCAACAAAAGGTTGGGCCCCATGACACAGCTTAGGGTCACATCAAGAGGATTTAAGGGAAGAGCTAGACGCCCGTCAGCCCACTTGAGGGTTTCAGAGGTTGAAGGAGTCAGAGGAACTCAAAAAAAGGAATCGCAAAGTCATGAAACCCGAAGCGTCCTTTTGGACGAAGTCTATAGTCACATTTGTTGGTCACGCAGAGTGGAGGTTCACGCCTTGCACTTGTTTGCATAGGCACAAACACTAGAAGGACCTATGGTTATAAGAGTAGTTGAAGATTTCAACTGGGAATCAAAGATCTCTTTCAGCTCAAGGGACATTAAGAATGATCCTTAGACCGGGAGGTCAAGCAGAACCTGCTGAGGTAGGGGTGTTGCGTCAGGTGGTATCAAAGCACAGAATTTGAATCTGTAACAAGGAGTAGATTTGAACAATGCCGCCCAGAAGGCGTCAATACAGACCAATGCCCAATCCATCTGTGGAAAGGGAAATGTGAGAACTTTGTGCTCAATTATATGCTATGGAGATAGCACAAATATGAGCTACTAATACAAGAGATGTCAGTGAGGCCAAAAGAGAAAATGAGGCTAGAGCCGATGAAGAAGAAGTTGTAGTTGAAGATGCTGCAGATGAACGTCTTTTTAGAGTTGTTATAAGAAGAGGTTCCAGAGCGAAAATGGGCATCCCGATGTATGAAGGCAACTTAGACGTTGAGGAGCTACTAGATTGTCTTAGAGCTCTGGATAAGTACTTTGACTATGAGGATATCAAAGAGGACAAGAAAGTTAAACATGTTGTCACTAGACTTAAAGGGCATGCAGCACTATGGTGGGATGAACTGCAGGCTGACAGGCATTGCAAAGGAAAGAAAAGAATCAAAAGATGGGATAGAATGGTCGCAAAGATGAAAGCCAAGTTTATACCCAGGGATTACCAAATTAATTTGTTTCGAAGAATGCAGAATTTGAGATAGAAGGTGATGACAATAAAGGAATACACTGAAGAATTCTATAGACTCAACATCATATCAAGTCATCATGAGAGTGATGATGAAAAAGTCGCTAGATACATGAACGGCTTGAGATATGAAATTCAGGATGAGATGAGAATGGTAACAATCAGAAATGTGGAAGATGCTTACCAAATTGCTTCAAAAGATGAAGAAAAGTTGGTGCGAAAGCAAGGTCAAAGGGGCAGAGGTAGAAGTCAAAGCAGAGACAAAGCAATTTCCCAAGACAGAGTGCAGAAGCCCAAGGATGAATAAAAGAGACCTCATAATCACCCTGAAAGGGGAGGAGGCTCACAAGGAGGATAGAATGCCAATAGGAACACTTTTCCTCGAGCAAGAGGAAGAGGAAGAGGCAGAGGAGGTGAAATAAATTGTTTTGTCTATGGAAAGATCAGACATAAAAAAATTGAATGTCCTGATAGAAAAACAGATGGAGGAGGAGAAGCTCACATTTCAGAAGCATAGAGGAAAAATGTTGAGGCAGAAGATGCAGAAGGCGGAAGATCCTTAATGATGAGGAAAATTCTCTTGAAACCAGAGAAGGAGGTAGAGAATCCAGTCCAGAGAAATAGTCTGTTTAGAACTGCTTTCAAGACCAAGGACAGGGTATGTAAGGTAATTGTGGAAAGTGGAAGCACAGATAATCTAGTATCCACAGAAATGGTGGAAAAACTGGAATTGGAGACAGTTGCACATCCAAGCCCATACAAGGTTTCATGGTTGCAAAAAGGACATCAGGTAACTATCACTAAATAATGTTTAGTTGAATTTAAGATAGGGGGATATAGAGATGAGATATTATGTGATGTTATTCTCATGGATGTCTATCATATTTTGTTGGGAAGATCATGGAAATATGACATAAATGTTGTTCATGATGGGAGAAAGAACACGTACACTTTGGAAAAGAATGGTAGGACGCATATGTTACTACCAATTGAAGACAAGAAGATGAAAGAAGAAGCAAGTAACATTATACTTCTCATGAGTGGGAAGGAAATTATGGAAGAAATCGAAAAAGAAGAAGACATGCAGTTTTTTGTGGTTAGGAAACCTAGACTCATTTTGACCAGTACTTCGATAGATGATCTACCGGAGGAAATTCAGAAAATGCTTGATAATTTCATTGATATAGTGGTGGACGATTTACCTTGTTTGTTGCCACCCATCAGAAGTATAATCCATCATATTGACCTTATACCAAGAGCAATATTACCAAAAAAGGTAGTGTATCGATTGATGTCGCAGGAGAATGAAGAGGTCAAGAGGTATGTCCAAGATTTGGTGGACAAAGGATTGATCAGAGAAAGCTTGAGTCCATGCATTGTGCCAACAGTGTTAAGTCCAAAGAAGGATGGTGGATGGAGAATGTGTATAGACTCAAGGGCTATAAACAAAATCACCATCAGGTATAGATTCCCTTTATCGAGGAGGGATGACTTGATGGATTTCTTGAGTGGAGCAGGTTTTTTTCAAAGATTGATTTGAAAAGAAGATATCATCAGAATAGAATGAGGGAAGGTGATGAATGGAAGACAACATTCAAGACAAATGAAGGATTATATGAATGGATTTTCATGCCGTTTGTTTTGAAGAATGTGCCAAGTACTTTTATGAGATTGATGAACGAAGTTTTGAAAGATTTCATTGGAAAATTTGTAATTGTGTATCTTGATGATATACTAATCTTCGGTAAGACTGAGGAAGAACATTTGAGACACTTGATTCTAGTGATGAGGAGGTTGTATCGAGAGAAGTTTCTAATAAATCTGAATAAGTCACCTTTCATGAAGAAAGAACTCATTTATTTGGGGTTCGTAATCTCTTTGAATGAGTTGAAGATGGATCCTGAGCAGGTAAAAGCGATCAAAGAATGGCCATCACCAAGGAACATCTTTGAAGTCAGAAGATTCCATGGATTAGCCATTTTTTATAGGAAGTTCATAAGAAATTTTACTGGAATTAGTGCATCAATGATGGACACAATCAAGAAAAGACATAAATATTTTCATTGGACCGAGGAAGCGAAGAAAATTTTCAAGTTGCTAAAGGAGAAGATAACTAAACATCCAGTTCTGGTTTTGCCATATTTTAGTAAAACATTTCAATTCATATGTGACGCAAGTGGATTTGCGATTGGAGCAGTCTTACTTCAGTGAGAATTTGAACGATGTCAATATGAAATATTCCATGTATGACAAGTATTTTTATGAAATCATACAAGCGTTGAAGAAATGGAGGCATTACTTGGTTCCGAAATAGTTCATTTTGTATAGCGATAACCATGATTTACAATTCGTAACCATACAGGAGAAACCGAACCAGAAACATGCGAAATGGGTTGAATTTATGCAGAACTTTACTTTTTTTATAAAGCGCATTTCTAGAACTATTAAAAAGGTTGTTGATGCATTGAGCAGGAAATGTTTGATTCTACAGGAGTTTCGAGTAAAGACCTTAGGTTTTGACAGCCTTAAGGATATGTATGGGGATGATTCAGATTTTAGGAATGCTTATGAAGCATGTGAGAATCATGTTCTAAGATACAAAAGATAATGGATTGATTACTTGATCTAGGATGGAATGGTATTCAAGGGAAATCAATTATGTATCCCGAAGAGTTCCATGAGGGAAAACCTTTTCAAGGAAAAACATAGTGGATGATTGGTTGGACATTTTGGCCATGAAAAAACATTTGCACAACTAAACAGATTATATTATTGGCCAGGGATGAGGATAGATGTCAAGAAATTTGTCAACAGATGCAGAATTTACCATCATGCAAAGAGGAAAAGACAGAATACAGGATTGTATCAACCATTTCCAGTACCAGAGAGGCCGTGGGACGCGGTAAGCATGGATTTTGTGTTAGGACTACCAAGGAAATAGAGGAGTTGTGATTCCATATTTGTGGTAGTCGATAGATTTTCTAAAATGGCACATTTAATTCCATGTCAGAAAACCAGTGATGCAACACACATTGCAAATCTGTTTTTCAAAGAAGTTGTTCGACTTCATGGCTTACCCAAGAGTATTGTTTCAGATCGAGATACCAAATTTGTTGGTCATTTATGGAGGACACTATGGAAAAAGATGGGGACAAATTTATCTTTTAGCTCAACATATCATCCTCAAACGGACGGACAAACTGACGTAGTAAATCAGATTTTGGGAGATTTGTTGAGGATTTTAGCAGCTAAACATCATGGTCAGTGGGATCAGATTCTTCCGCAAGTGGAATTTTCATATAAAAACTCACCTAACAGAAGTACAAGACAAATCCCATTCCAGATAATGTATGGAATGCAGCCAAGAGGAGTATTTGAGTTGAGAGACTTAGAGAAGAGCATATTTAGAAGTTCTAGAGAAGAGGATTTTGCGGCAAAAATGTAAGAGCTCCACTAGAATATCAAGGAGAGGTTGCAAAATTCCAATCAGAAATACAAGTGCAGAGCAGATCAGCACAGAAGAAAGCTTCAATTTGAGGTAGGAGATTTGGTTTTAGCGCTTCTGAGGAAGGAAATATTCCCAAGGGGAATGTATAATAAATTGAAAATGAAAAAGATAGGACCATGTCAAATCTTGAGAAAATTTGGGGCAAATGCTTATGAGATAGAATTTACAGATGATGTGGGCATATCACCCATATTCAATGTAGCAGATATGTATCCTTACAGAACAAATGAAGACGGAGGATAAAAATACCAGAAAGGATTTCAGTGGGTCAAATAGATGCCTATAGCTGAAAAGCCACATATGGAAAAGATCATTGATCAGAGAGTTAGCAAGAATACCCAAAGAAAGACATATTTTGAATACTTAGTAAAATGGAAGGGACACCTGATTGAGGATTCCATTTGGTAAAGTGAACCAAACATCTAGAAACATGGACAGACGGTGCAGGACCTCATTAATAGGAGTTCATGAATTTTTCAGCTAGAGGAGTATGATGCAGGAGCATCGTAGGCAAAGAAAGCATGCGCAAAGCGGAGGACAGTTGGATATGCACCAACGCACATTTTGAGAACGTTTGAATTTGAAAGGATAAAACATTAATGTAATATTTGGAAAGGATATTTTTGCTTTTATGTTTTGAGTTGTAATGCGGATCTTGAGCGGTTTCTCTCATCTATTTGTTGAAGGCATTTATTGTATTAAATGTAAAGTCATTGTATCTTTTATTTCGATTTGATACTTAGAGTTGTAGGAGGGAAAACTCTAGAAATCTCCCTCGTATGTATTCTAATGTATCATTATTCTCATTGTAATTGCAAGAGATGAAGAGAAAGAGAATAGGAGAATAGAGCAAAAGATAGGTTGCAGAAGATTGTAGAGGCAGATAGTTGTTTCTTTAGAACCCATGTACAGATGCACTTGGATTAATATAAAGAAGATTTGATCCAATTTCATGGTGGTGTGATGAATTTTTTTTACATCTATTGTAGGGTATGTTTCCAGTTTGGTTATATTCTTTGTCATGCATTTGTTTCAATGCTTTATGTATTTGTGATTTCATGTTAAATGTATGGAGTCTGTGAGAAGGAGAGAATGAGTTTCAATTGTTTCTCAACCTGAGAATTCCTGCAAGGAGTGCAGTGAAAGTCTGCAAGGAGCGCATTGAAAAGATTCTGAGTTTTATCTCAGAAAATCTCAGGAGAGATGTCGTTGTTCTCATATATGTAGAAGTACATATATCACACAGAGCCATGCAAGAAGTGCCCAGGTCGGTTGAAGTCACAGACTTTTCCAACCCAAGCAAGGTGTTGAAGGATATTTGTTGCAAGGAGTGCACAGAAGACGGAGAAGTTCAGATAACCAGAGGTTATTGTGAATTCTGCAAGGAGTGCATGCAAGAATCCTTTTGAACCCTTGATATTACAGCAAATCATAAGCTTAGGAAGGATAGAGACACTAAAGAGGTCAAAGGAAGATGAGGGCTGAAGTCACCTCGCAGAATCAAGTTCAGGAGGAAAGATTCCAAGTTCTTTAGCTGGAGCCATCGAAGGTCTGAACGGACAATTGACATTCTCGGAGGAAGAATCATCGATTTTTTGTGAACCGTTGGATCTGGTAGATCAATGGAGAGGTTAAGGACGAGTGTCTTGTAACACTCGAAATATCAGGAGGGATAGTTGTTTTTGGATCCAGAGGAGAGTGAACCATATATTGGGCACTCTAAAAATTCGTCATTTCGGGAATCAAGAGTGCAGAAGAGTAGTTACTCGGAAGTCACGATGTGCGAATTCCTGACGTAATCTAGACCGTCAGATAATTGAAGATTTGGGACCATTTATCTGTAGCAGAGGAATATCGTGATTTTGACTATCGGGCGAAGGGAGGAAGTTACATCATATATCCCTGATACGCGAAATCTCGATGCGATAGAAGGTTGGACCCCAGGACACAGCTGAGGGTCACATCAAGAGAATTTAAGGGAGGAGCTAGAGGCCCATCAACCCACTTTGGGGTTTCATATGTTGAAGGAGTTAGAGGAACTCCACAACAAGAATCACGAAGTCACGAAACCTGACGCGTCCTTTTGGACGAAGTCCGTAGTCACATTTTTTGGTCACGCGGAGTGGAGGTTCGCGCCTTGCACTTTTTTGCGTAGGCACAAAAACTAGAAGGACATGTGATTATAAGAGTAGTTGAAGATTTTAGCTGGGAATAGAAGAGCCATTTTGGCTCAAGGGAGATTAAGAACGATCCTTAGACAAGGAGGTCAAGCAGAACCTGTTGAGGTAGGGGTGTTGCATCAAGAATGCATCTGTTTCTTGTGCATTCCTGACTCTTTCCTTGACATCCATTTCACAGGTGGTTACAGCTGCTAGATAAATCATTTTTATACTTCTGCTAAGGGCATCGACCACCCTATTTTCCTTTCCTTTGATGTGTTTTATTTTGAAATCAAACTCACTAAGGAGAGCCATCCACCTAGATTGCCTAGCATTGAGTTTTGGTTGATCAAACAAGTGCCTCAACCCACAATGGTCTATCATAAGCACAAATATCCTACCCAGGAGATAATGCCTCCACATTTTTAAATCATGTACTATGGCATCCAACTCTAGGTTATGGGTCACATAATTGATCTCATTCTCATTAAATTTACTGGATGCGTAGCAAATTACACGTCCCTCTTGCATAAGGACTCCTCTAAGTCCTTCCTTCCAAGAAAATGTATACACAAGGAAATCATTATCTGGTTCTACAATATTTAGTACGGGTGCATGGGTCAGGAGGTATTCTAGTTCCTGAAATCTTTCTTCACATTTTGATGTCCAAATGAATCTAACCCCCTTTTTCTGAAGGACAATGATTGGACAGCCAATCTTGAAAAACCCTTTTATGAACCTTCTATAGTATCATTCTAAGCCCATGAAGGATCTGATATCGGATACATCCTTTGGGGTAGGCCATTCCATAATAGATCTGATCTTGTCGGGGTCCAATGCCAACCCTTCCTTAGAAATAACATGGCCTAAGTAATGGAATTGCTTATGAAATAAGTCCCACTTGCTAAACTTAGCGTAGATTTGATGTTCTCTTAGTACTTGAAGTACGAGTCTAAGATGTTCTTCATGCTCTTCTTTGTTCTTGGAGTAGATTAGGATATCATCAATGAAAACCAATACAAATTTGTCCATAAATTTGTTGAGTACATTATTCATCAAGCACATAAAAGTGGCAGGGGCATTGGTTAACCC
>JZKD02S2032905.1:0-18027 GCA_000966675.3 Picea glauca
AAAATTTCATTTATGTAAAAAAGGATTTCATTACTTTTTTGGTTAACTGCAAACCTGTTAGTTGATTTATCAAGTGTCTCGTCATGTCAAGGTTGTGTTGGTACCTATTCCTTTTATTTCCCAAATCATCGATTAGAATTTTTCACGATTGGTTGGTCATGTCCATTATTAATGTTGAATTATTTATGCATTGTCTCCCTTAATGACAATTTAATGATTGTCTCTTGTCACCTCATTGTAAATGCATATAATATTGGAATCACATGTTGTCCAAGTCATTGTTTTTTACCTGGTTATTTTCATACTCAACCTTGGATCCCACCAAGAGTTTTCTGAATCCACACATGCGCCCTCATCCTCCTATTGTGTTTATATACTAGTGCAAGTTTCTAACCATGGGTTGTGCTACAACTCCTTGAGGTTTTGTTCCAAATATCATCATTCCAATGGATATCATTGATCTGCAAATTGAAGTTATAGGAGATTTGTAGGGTAAAATCAAGCAAACTCAGCTCATCGATATTGATTTCTCTGATGGGGAACTTTTCCCCTCATGAAGGTTGGCATATTCATGGATTATTTCCCACTAATTTCTAGAGAGGTGGACACACAATGTAAGAATCATTATGTGTCACTGTGGGAGTAAAAAATTATGAATTTGCTTGACGTGTCTGTATTCGACACTACTAGTAAAGTTATATGTTGCACCAAGTTATTGATCAATAGGGTTCATAGTGGCTCTTTGTGGCTAGATAGAGAGTATATTATTCACATAGATAATATTCACCAATTGATAAGGTTTTCAATGGAAGGGGAGGATGTATCCAAAGGATTTCAAAATTGAAGAAAGCATGGAAGGAAGAAAGGTGGACTCAATTTGTATGACAATTTTGGTGCCATATGAGGATGTCTCAAATCCATCATCGACCTTATTAATGATGAACAAGTTTGATATTCCTATTACTTAATCACCAAAAAAGTAATGAAGAACTACACAAAACAAGAATGCACACTGGATGCGATCTCCATCATTGACTTCTGTAAATAGGGAGCACCACTAAAATGGTGTAGGTATTTACTCACTGAGGTGTTATAGGCTTGTGCATATGTGCATGAGAATGAGAATGTTAGGTACTTAATATACGAATGTCTCTTAGTTTCCTTCAACTTGTGGAAATGGAGGTCTCCCCAGGGGAAAGAGTTAGCAATGACTCCAGACATTCACGTAGCTATGAGGTTCAAGCCATGGAAAAAATGAATGAAAACCACCAATTCATCAATCAACAATGGTGCCATATTGTAGTGATACAATGACCTTTTCCTTACCACCCAAAGAATGATTATCCCATGGGACTTGCTAAACAGGCACACCAATAAGATTTGGTTCAGCATGAACAAAGACCATACATTTGTAAGGACAGGAGATGTATATACCAAGAAATTTCACACTCCTCTACTTCCTTATTATATTGATGAGTAAACTTTAGACAAGGAGTTTTTTTCATGGCCTGGAGTAAAGAGGGAGAAGAAGAAATTGGGCATATCATATCAGTTTTCTGCAATTTCACAATGGGAGGCTCCAACACAGGAAGATGTTCTAGGTTATATCAAAACAACAATGAAGAGACAATGTACAACCATGGACTTAGAGGAAGACTGGGAATAAGATTCCCTACCAAGGTTAGTCCAACTTCCACCATTTATATCAATCCCAGATACTGCTATGTTCTCTGGTAAGCAGTTCTGTGAAGTTTTTGAGGTTATTTTTACCAAGAAACCCCACACGGATTCCCTGTATTAGTCTACCACTCCCCCTATTATCATTAATTCAATACCACTCACTTCAATTCCATCACACACACAAACTATCCCCCCTATTATATCCTTCATTCCCATTATCACCATCCCTAATGCCCTTGTGACTAAAGTCTAGAGTACCCCTATTATTGAAGACCTTAGTCACCAACTCACTACCTATGCCATAGATATCCTACCTATCCCTCCTTCATCCCCTCCCCACATGCATACTTAAATGGATGAGACAAATTTTGTTCACTCATATTCTACACTTGGAGGAAGCACTGTCCATATTCATTTCCCTTTTCCCCATATTTTGCAATTTAGTGTCCCCCTTCATACTCCCCAAGAAACTAGCCTACATCCAGAGATAGACAAATCAAAAAAAGTACAATATTAGACAGGTCAATATCCTCCACATGAACCGATGGATGTTCAGGAAGAAGCTACTTCAACAAAAATAATGGTCTCTGTTCCAGAGAAGGTTGTGTCATTACTTCTATATCCTCAACAGTGTTGTGAAATTCTTGAAATGTGTTTGAAACATACGAAAGTAGTTAATTCCCCCCCTCAAGTTGTCCGATAAAGTTTTTCTTGTATCTTCCAAGCTATGTTTTACAAGGTAAATCTCTATGTCTATGTGTAAACCACAACAAACAGAATGACACCCAGAAATCAACTCTAAACTCAAGTATGTTAGATAAATAGAAATGCTAACAAGAGAAGGATAGAGGCATACCTCGTCCATACATTTGAACAAGACCATGGTTGAGCTCATTACTAGAATCTTGATGCCCACAACTTGTCCTCAACATCCAAGATACAAAATCATATAGAAATTATATAAACCATTAGCATATAAACTAGCATAATCCATTAACATGCACATAAATACACTCATGGAAAGTAATAAAAATATTTGTGACATATAATTGGACAAGAAAAGATTATTTATATTAATGTAATCAATATAAGAACATAGGTTACAAACTTCTATAATGGATAATATCATAACTGAGAAACTAAGTCCCTCCATTTGGGCCTTCACCACTTCAATACTCAATAAAGGAAAGCTCACAAGTAGTAGGAGTAATTGAGTTTCTCCATAACAAAATAGGAAGAGCTTGGGGGATGAACACAAGAAGTTCATACTTTCAAGGAAAAAGGGATGCAAAATAAATATGAGGTGAAATTTCTCGAGAGTGTCTTTGCTCTCAATGATGAATGTATCCTCAAGGCTTGTATATGGATCAATTTATAGCCTCCAAATGAAATTCAAGGGTCAATTCAGAGCGTTTATAGTATATGAAAGGTCAAGGATCATGGATATCATGACATGGTATGGAAACCCAACATATTTTTTAATGTTTTAGCACAAAAACTGTTGTATACGGGCTATAATGGAGAAACATGCGTATACATGATTTGTCTAACTGTGTCTCGCATATATGTACAAAACTTTGAATTTTTTACTCTAGAATGAACAAAAAGGGGAAACTTATGTCTGAGGAGGGAAAGGGAAGGCCATCAAAGAAAGATTCGTGGAGTGTGGAAAAAATTTCTATAACAGATTCCCCCTAATGTGTTAGATTAGAGGATCAATCACAATGTCCAAAATACATTATAATCCCCAGTGGAGTCACCAATTCTGTTATGAGGAAAATATCTATGGCTAGGGGTAAACCACAACAAACGGATTGACACTCAAAAATAAACTCTAAAATCAAGTATGCTTTATAAATATAAATGATAACAAGATAAGGCTAGAGGCATACCTCATTCAAATGTCCAAAGAATACCATGGTTGAGCTCAAGACCAAAATCTTGATTCCTGCAACTTTTCCTCAACATCCAAGATACACAAGCATATAGAAATTATATATAATGTTAGCATATAAACTAGCATAACCCATTAACATGCACAAAAAATACGCCCATGGAAATTAATATAAATATTTGTGACATATAATTGGATGATAAAAGAGTATTTATATTAATGTAATCAATAGAAGTACATAGGTGGCAAATTTATGTAACGACACATATCGGAACCGAGAAACTAAGTCCCTCTAGCTAGTCCTTCACCACTTCAATCCTCAACAAAGGAAAAATCCCAAGTAGTAGGATTAATTGATATTCTCCATCTCAATATAGGAAGAGCTTGGGGGATGACATAAAACGTTCATACTTTCAAGGACAAAGGGATGCAAACTCAAAATGAGGTGAAATTTCTCTAAAGTGTCTTTTCTCTCAATGATGAATGTCTCCTTGAGGCTTGTATGTGGCTCAATTTATAGCCTCAAAATGGAATTCAAGGGTCGAGTCAGATCGTTTCTAGTATATGGAAGGTCCAGGATCATGGATCTCATGACATGGTATGGAAACCTGACATATTTTTTTTTATTTTTGAGCAAAAAACCCGATGTATGTGGGTTGTAATGGAGAAATGTATGTATATGCGAGTTCTCTAACCGTGCCCCACGTATATGTACAAAACTTTGAATTTTTTACTTTGGAATGAACAAAAAGGGGAAACTTGAGTCTGTAGACGGAAAGAGAAGGCCATCAAATCAAGATTCATGGAGTGTGGAACAAATTTCTATAATAGATGCCCCCTAATGTGTGAGGTTATACCAACAATCATGATGGCCAAAATACATTATAATCCCCAGTGGATTCACCAATTCTATTATGAGGAAAATATATATGGATAGGAGAAAACCACAATAGACATAATGACACCCAGAAATCAACTCTAAACTCAAGTATGATAGATAAATAGAAATGCTAACAAGAGAAGGCTAGAGGCCTACCTCATCTAGAAATTCGAAAAAGACCATAGTTGAGCTCACGACCGGAAGCTTGATGCATGCAACTTTTCCTCAACATCCAAGATATAGAAGAATACAGAAATTATATAGAACGTTAACATATAAACTAGCATATTCCATTAACATGCACAACAAATACTCCCATGGAAAGTAATACAAATATTTGTGACATATAATTGGACAAGAAAATATTATTTATTTGAATGTAATCAACAAAAGTACATAGGTGACAAACTTCTTTAATGGTACATATCCAAACCAACTAAGTCCCTCCAACTGGGCCTTCACCACTTCAATCCTCAACAAAGAAAATATCATATGTAGTAGGAGTAATTCAGTTGATCCATCTCAAGATAGGAAGAGCTTGGGGGATGAACACAAGAAGTTTAGAATTTCAAGGAGAAAGGGATCCAGACTCAATATGAAGTTAAATTTCTCCAGAGTTTCCTTTCTCTCAATGATGAATGTATCCTTAAGGCTTGTATATGGCTCAATTTACAGCCTCCAAAAGGAATTGAAGGGTCGATTCGAAGTGTTTCTAATATATGGAATGTCAAGGATCATGGATCTCATGACATGGTATGGAAAACTGACATATATTTTAATTTTTGAGAAAAAAACCCGATGTATGTGGGTTGTAATGGAGAAACCTATATATACTCGAGTTTTCTAACTATGTCCCGTGTATATGTACAAAAATTTGAATTTTTACTCTAGAATGAACAAAAAGGGGAAAATTGAGTCTGTAGAGGGAAAGGGAAGGCCATCAAAGCAAGATGCATGGAGTGTGGAAAAAATTGATATAAAATATCCCCCCTAATGTGTGAGGTTAGAGGAGCAATCGTGATGGCCTAAATACATTATAATCCCCAACGGAGTCACCAATTCTGTTATGAGGAAAATCTCTATGGCTAGGGGTAAACCACAACAAAAGGAATGACACCCAAAAATAAACTCTAAACTCAAGTATTCTAGATAAATATAAATTATAACAACATAAGGATAGAGGCCTACCTCATCCAGATATCCGAAGAAGACCATGGTTGAGCTCATGACTAGAATCTTGATGCCTGCAACTTTTCCTCAACATATAAGATACACAAGCATATACAAATTATATAGAACGCCAACATATAAACTAGCATAATCCATTAAAATGCACAAAAAATACACCCATGGAAAGTAATACAAATATTTGTGACATATAATTGGACGAGAAAAGAGTATCTCTATTCATGTAATCAAAAAAATTACATAGGTTAAAAAATTATGTAATGACACATATCAAAATTGAGAAACTAAGTCCCTCCAGTTGATCCTTCACCACTTTAATCCTCCATAAAGGAAATATCACAAGTAGTAGTAGTAACTGAGTTTTTTCATCTCAAGCTAGGAAGAGCTTGGGGGCTGAACACAAGAAGTTCAGACTTTCAAGGACAAAGGAATGCAAACTCAATATGAGGTGAAATTTCTCGAGAGTGTATTTTCTCTCAATGATTAATGTCTCCTCAAGGATTTTATATGGCTCAATTTATAGCCTCCAAATGGAATTGAAGGGTCGAGTCCGAGCATTTATAGTATATGGAAGGTCAAGGATTATGGATCTAGTGACATGGTATGGAAACCCGACATGTTTTTTATTTTTTTATCACATAACCTGATGTACGTGGGTTGTAATGGAGCAACCTGCATATACGTGAGTTGTCTAATTGTGGACTGCATATATGTACAAAACTTTGAATTTTTTACTCTGGAATGAAAAAAAATACAAACATTGAGTCTGTAGAGAAAAAGGTAAGCGCATCAAAGAAATATGCATGGAGTATGGGAAAAAATGATATAACACTACGTCTCCAAGCCCTAACGATGCAACTACTCTTAATGTCGCCGAGAGATAAATTGCAAGGGGCCAACCACTTCAGTTGATATTTCCTATGGATCCCTCTATCACCAGTGAAGATCTTGTGGCATGGTCCACCCATCAGTTATTTTATATCATGGAAGCATATACTGATCAAATTGAGCACAAAATTGTTTTCGTTGAGCACAACAATGAAGAACTAGTGCAACAAATGCAGCGGTTGCATCAAGAATTGGTTTTAGCATCAAAGGACCATGATCACAAACATGCACTACGATAACATGTCGAATCAACAATGGAAGTTGTCTCTGCGAGGTTTTTTCAAGTTTGGACCACATTCAAGCAGGTTTCCCCATAGTTTCCCGAAGACATTACCTCAATTGCACTAGTAGAATGGCTTGAGATTATTTTCTATGCTTAGTCACAGTTGGATGAAAAGGGTGATATTATTCAAAAAGAATTGGATGCAATTTAGTTGAAGGAAAGAGAGAATCCCCGGGCTATAATGGAGAAGGTTACTTAGGTAGTGATAGAATGGGATCTCGTTCAGTATTCCCTTTATGAATGAATGAGATAATGTAGCAAACACTTCATGATGGTCAATGATTGGGTTCGTTCGTTAGAAGAAATAAGTAAGATGGTAGAATATTTGAGAGCTCAACTTCAACAGATGAATGTAGAACCACAAGCCATCATTGATCCCATTTAGGAGAAAGCCAAGTCTATGGAAATCGAAGCAACACATGAAAAAATTGATTCCATGTACGAAACTACTCAAGTGGCCAAGAAAGAGCTCAGAGACTTCCAACCTATGGTGCAAGCTGCATATGTCTAGATGCATCATCTAGATTTAGTTTCAAAGAAAAAATGGAACACAATTCTTGCTACTAATCCTATGGATCCAGATGTTGTAGAGGCCCAAGAGTTTGTTATGGGAGCTTCAATTTTAGTAAGGAAGTGGCATGATCATGTGGAGCACTATGACAACTTCCACCAGTAGGAAGTGAAGATTGTCTTGGATTTGGTCCCTTCATCTAAAGGAGGCGCTAGTAAGGAAGAATAACGTTGAATTGAGGCGAGTCAATGACTATGATTGGGGCCTATTGGGCCCTTCATTTTGAGGATGTCCTAGTTTTTGGAAAGCACCATAGGCTAACTGAAATTTTACAAGCAACAAAAACAGTCAAAAGTGTCACAGACTAGATAGAAGTCTAAAAGTAACAAAAAAGGTCAAAATCATTGCACGCTAGCTGAAAGATGGAATAAAATTTAATATTGTAGGAATAAAAAGGAATCCAAGAAGAAACAAAGAGAAGATTCGACCTAGAAAAGAAAAGTATAAATACGAAGGAAATGTAACAGGAAAAAGGTTAATATGTTCATGCAATGATAGGCTAATACTTCTATCTCTATAGTCAAGTTGGTTTCTATATTTATATTTTAGCTGTGAAGAGTCTCGAGTCTTTAAAGGGGGTTGAGAGAGTATATATCAAAACATGATATGAGTTCTAAAATAATCATGCATTTTGAAGGGAGATCTATTGGATCTGTTTTGTATGAAGGTCGAGATATTACTATTGCTAATATAAGGGTGTGATTTGGGGCCATAAAATTTGTTTTTTCATGATTTCCTTTCATAGTGTGAATGGATATATGGTGTTGTTATTTATTTTCTTATTCATTTCTCTATTATATCACTATTTGAATGATATCACAACTCAATCTCAATGGTAAATCAACGGATATGCATAATCTAGGAATAGATATGATGATGTATTTTCTATAAATCCCTTCACCACACAAGTCTCAACTATTATTTGGTTGACACCTCCTTCCCTTGTGGAATTTTGAATATGCCAGTGTCCCTAGACTAAAATGATGCCTTTTGTTGGTAACGTTTGAGAACCTAGTCTCAATGTTGCACCAATAGTATGATCCACATCATGTTATATTAGAGCAATGTAAAAGTGTAGGATTACCTCTGTATCAACATTACTCAAATGTATCTATTGAAATGATTGCTAACAAAGGAACATAAGAATGTGTACAACATTTTTTGATTATGCATACTTCTAGTGAAAAAGAAGGGATGGAGGTAAAGGAATCCAAAATTACAGCGGTATTTTATATGGATTTTGGAACAATTGATCTAGAGTGCATAATCATAGGGTTAAAGAAATCATCATAAACCAATGGGAATACAATTAAAAACTTAGTAGAGCATGCAAATGAGCATGAAGAGAAGGATGAAAAGAGAAGGAATCTCTTAGAATTAGTAGAAAATGAAGAAGATAATGTTGACAATCTTTCTATATATACTCTATTTAACCAAGAACACTTGTTCATTTTATCTTATCAACCAACGTTTCTAATGACTTGTGAGATGTCGTGCACTATATGTGATGAATACAAATTCTTAACTTGCATTAATTTGTCTAGCATGCTTCTACATAGAAAGTAAATTGCATCACCACACCACAAAAGTACAAATTTATCTCAATCACTCTTGGAAGTGATCATGTACTTGAACACTAATCATGATAACCCTGTTGGCACCAAGAAATCAACAGGAATGGGAACCTTACTGCCACTAGGGAATCACCAAGTATGATGTGTGAACTTAATATTTCCATAAACCATAGCTCTCATTGTTGTCCAATGTTGGATCAAGACATTTTGAGTAAGTTTTGGGAGTCACACAAGAATGGACCGTGCAACAAGTCAACAAAGAAGAAGTGTGCATGGAAGAAATTTATCATATGTTAACAAGTCAGTGCGCAAAAGGAAAAAGTTAGTTAGGATTTTTGGGACATTTTTTCCACATTATAATGGGCTAAGCCCTACGGTAAAACTATAAATATGTATGGGATTTTTTGGTAGAAAGTAATTATGGGATTAGAGAGTGAGATTTTTTGGAGGATAATTCAATGTGAGTTGAGTTGGTTGATGAGTACGATATGAGTTGAATATCAATCGAGAGGTATGTGTGCATTGCAACATAGAACGACTTGGGAAAGTTTGAGTTTTTACTGAATATCATTATATGACCATAGTGTGAACCCATTTTAAGAATTAATATGAATGAATTGTTGGATTTACTTCACACACACCTAGGATTTATTTGTCCTAAGGTTATTCCTTGTTTATTAGTCATAATTAGTCATTATCCAGTCTCCTATATTTTAGGGGAGAATATTCCACCTGAAGAACATTCTATTTCAGTTGACACTTCAGTTTGACTAGTTGAGTTGAGTTCAGATGTTGCATTGGTTTTTTCACCATCCAACCTTGGGATCATCACCAACTCACTACTCTTTTTCCAATCAATTAACTGAAGACTAGTTGACTAGTTAACTCAACTATGTGGCAGTTCACTCTCGTAATTGCCTGAGAGAATAGACTAGGTGGCAGTTTACTCTTGTGAGTGTTGTGTGTGTCCAGATCAATCTAGACCACCAATATGGCTCATTAGTTACTCATGTATCCTATATCTATTGTAAATTATTCGCTCTTTGAGTGTGGAATATGGTGAATGAGAATTCTTCCATTCTTTATATCTTGCTTATTCTTTCTCAATTTCTCTCTGCAAATGTGTGTAGCATTTTCTAGATAGATATATTTTGTGCAGGTTCAACACATTTACATGGTATCAGAGATGATGGAATTCTAAGCAAAATATACACCAAATCATTTTTTTCAGGTACAAAAGATTGAAGACAACGAAAAGATGGATTATTCATCAGAAATACTTCTCACGCCTCATAAATATTTGGAATGGAAGCCAAAAATTCGGCTTCATCTTAGATGCAGAGGCTTGTACCAAATAACTATGGAAATGGAATTAGAGCATGATTCTATCGATGAGAAGAATAACTTTCTCAATAGACAAGATATGGCCATAGGAAGTATCGACATGTATGTTTCTCCAGAACTTTTCTATCAAGTATATGAAGAATCACAAGGATTAACTCCAAATGAATTATGGACTATATTGAAGGTTCTATTTAGGAATAAAGAATATTGTGAATATTTCATGTAGGAGTTTGAACATATAGAGCCAGAAGAGAAGCCATCAGAACATCAAGTCTCTTATTATGAAGAGTCTTCTACAAAAGTTTTTGCAGAAATTTGTATTCCATTAATTGAAGATGATGTCTACTCCATTTCAAATTTGTTTCTAAAATTCATGTGAAATTTGTATGGCATGCATCTTAGGAGTCACATGTAGACACTTTTGCATGCACCATGCATGCATCTCAGGAGACAAAAAGGGAGCCACACACATTAGACTCCATTCTGATATTTTCTTAGCACAATTTGCAGAAACAAATTGGATATTTGAATTCCTCTTGGGAAAATATCTAATTTTAAAAAACAAATCATCCGAAACAAAGTCCAGAAAGTGACATTATGATCTTTTTAAGATCAAAAAAATTTCATCATTTTTCTGGAAACGGCCACATGGTTTTCAAAATTTCATCCAAAATTTATTTGGATATTATTCATTACAAGAAGATAAAGTGGATATGTGTGGAAATATCAATGATGCATATACTTCATCAGATCCATGAAGACATCTACATATTCAATAAAATCTTCAAAGAGCACAAACTTTCACAGTTGCGAGGTCTTCTTGGAGTGAAGGAGATGGTTTCTTAGCAACTGCCTTTTGTTCCTTATCATTTTTTATTTTATGCATTGTAATTTGAGGGGGGGTTTTGTTCCCATGAGTTTTTCCCTCTTTCATCATTTAGTTCAGTGTATCTTTTGTATTTGGGTATCTAACATGGCCTCATAGCCAGGACCCATTCTTTATTTTCACCATAGTGATGTTCAGGGGGGGGTGTTGGAGTTACTTCACACACACTTAGGATTTATTTTTCCTAAGGTTATTCCTTGTCTATTAGTCATAATTAGTCATTATCCAGTCTCATATATTTTAGGGGAGAATATTTTGTTTCAGTTGGCACTTCAGTTTGACTAGTTGTGTTGAGTTTAGATGTTTCATTAGTTTTATCACCATGCAACCTTGAGATCATCACCAACTCACTACTCTTTGTTCAATCAATTAACTGAAGACTAGTTGACTAGTTAACTCATCTATGTAAAAGTTCACTCTTGTAACTGCCTGAGAGACTAGACTAGGTGGCAGTTTACTCTTGTAAATAATGGTGTGTGTCTAGATCAATCTAGACCACCATTGTGGCTCATTAGTTACTAATGTATCCTATATCTATTGTAAAGTATTCACTCTTTGAGTGTAGAATACGGTTAATGAGAATTCTTCCATTCTTTCTATCTTGCTTCTTCTTTCTCAATTTCTCTCTGCAAATGTGTGTAGTATTTTCTAGCTAGATCTATTTTGTGCAGGTTCAACACATTTACATGAATAACATAAGAATCCAATCCTTGTGTATGTAGCCCAATTTTGGGTGAACCACGTTAAATCCTTGGGTTCTGATTTGTATGTTGTTACGATTTGTTTTGTTTTTTTGTCATTGCGCACATAGAATTAATGATTATTGATTAGTATGAATATGTATATGATGGTGTCTCACATGTAGCATCCCCAAAATCCAACTGGGGTATGCTACATAAAAAAATTCGAACTGTATACAAAATTAAAACATATACAAACAAAATGTTTTCGACACTTATATATAAAACTTAAAATAGACACATACATTCTGCAAATGCATATATTCATACAAAATAATAAAAAAAATACACATGAAACACATGCATGAAAAACCCATAAAAATAAACACATAAATAATAATGCAACATATAATTTAACACACAATTGACACTTATGTTGGTAAAAATATCACCAACTACATGCATCCCTTCCACGAACCTCCCATCCTTAAACCACATTGCTCATTACTCTTAGAAGTGGATCACCCCTGAGCTGGGACTAAACTCCACCTCAGTAAATGGATTGCTAACTAGGCTAATGTATCTCAAAAAATAGGAAAAAACTCTGTCATAGGTGCCAACTCAAACTAACAACCTACAGTCCCTCATTCCCCACATGCTTGTCCCACCCCAAGAAGTGTGCCCATTCTCTGCTCAACAGTCCTTCGACTGCCCCACTTCATTTATGTGGATTCAACAACATGTTGGACAGGAAGTCTCAGAGCCTTGTAGTTGCAGTTTGGCACCTTCGGGAAATCAATTCCCAACAATTACCTCACCTCGAGAGAATTTATCACAGACATGAAAACCCGCCTCTTCAGTATCCCATGGGCCTAAAAACCCGCCTCTTCAGTCCACCTCCCAAACTAACTAGGTACAGATACAGGTACGGGTACAGGTACAGATACAGATACAAGTAAAGGAAGGTATGAAGGACAGTTGAATGAGTGAGTGAATGATGATGAAATGAATGAATGAATGGGAAAATGAACTAAGTCCAAAATATATGTATGCATGTTCCCAACTTTACACTTGTCATGTTGAGAGATACTTTGGTCCACTTGTCCCCATCCTTACAACTTAGGATAAAACAATTATCCATACTTTATCCTTTAAGGAATATTAATATAATATTTATTTTTGGCTTAAGATCTCTAGGTTAGCCCCTTATCCTTAACTTTTATTCCCCCCTTTCCCTAACTAATGGAGTTTATTCCTCCATACTCTTTTATCATGGTCGGTCTACTCACAACGATGCATTATATTAATGATAAGACATATACACACATAGGATCAATGGCCTTTAACATCTAGGATCTCCGACCTAATTCAACACATAAGTCTCCTAGCTTAGAATAACTAGCTCACTAGCCTACAAAACACAACATATACACAAAGGCTCTCTGGCCTCAAAATTGCACGCACTTAAGTTTGTTGCACGTGGTATCTTGGAATGTGCACCCTTCATCATTTTAGTGCATAGTACATGTGCGGACTATACTATGGAAGGTGCATGCAAAATGATATAAAACAACTCACCAACTTAAGTACATTTTCATTTATAATTTGGGGTTCATCCAAGGGGTATTACAATCCCTTCCCCTTACTTATGCACTTTCCTCAGTGCATTGTATACCATGTACCATTCAAATTCTTTAAAATTATCCAATCTTAGCTATTGAAAGCTTGTTATCCATCTGGTGCTCTTTCCAAAACCAATTCTGGTATTCATACTACAGCTGGAAGTCAATTTCTCTATTCCATAGAGTTTCTTTCAGGAATAATTCAATTCATTGTTCCATTTGAAACACCCTCCTTATGACAACTATCATGCCATAAGAATCCTTGGGTTTCCTCCTCCTTGTTGCACTCACCCTTCTAGGATCCGACATCCCTTCACTGCTACACAATCCTTCAGCGATCCATCTTGCCATGGATTTAACACACAAGGAGAGTGCTAACCCATTACCATAATCCCACCAAAGTTATAAAATTATAGGGCTTTAGTGTCCTCAACAGTAGTTGTTATTTCCCAACATTCCAAATTTAATAAATATTAGCTCATATGCATCACACACATGTAGTTATCATGAGAGAACATTATAAAAATTTCATTTTAGAAATCAAATTAATTTCATAAGAAATTCAAATTTTCCCAAAATATAAAATTCTATTTCATAATTTTTCATCGTTGTTGCAATAATAGGATGTAGTCTTCCTCCTGAATTTCATCAGGCACCATGTTGAATACCATTTTTCCTGCAATGATTATATCTTTCATACAACCAACATATTCTCGGTATTTCATGTACATCATATTTTAACTACAATATGTACAAAAACCTTATGCAATGATCTTACAATTGCCTACACCTAGCCCTCCAATCACAATTAACAAACAATTTATTATATAGAATGTCTCATCATTCTATGCATATGCATTTTCACAATTAATAATAGTAAGTTCATTATTTCAATTTTCTGAACATAAAATTTTATGTAGTCACTATTCCTGTGACTACCCGACTTGCAACTTTCCTATTGCAATGTCTAATAGTTCCTGAAATGTTCTCATCTCCATGATTTAGAAACATTTATGTTGTTAGTATAAGTATTTATATTCAAAACATATATACATGCACTCACAAATGAATTCAGCAAATGCATTTAAGTATACAATTCTATCATTTATAAGTGCAACTCTGCCACCTACTAGGCATGATTGCTCTCAATGCATATCTGTTCAATGCACCTTTGCATTGATTTTCAGAATGATATTATCTAATTCATTTATTTCACCATCTATAAATTGGAAATCTAATCAATGTCATGACACATTCTCTACACACTTCCCATTGTCTTCTCAATTACTTGGATGCCTTCCTTTACGACTCGAACACTACACCAAGAATAAAATTATGTGGCGTTCATTAGTGTTAGAAAAACGTTTCCAGTCCAAGATTTACTTAAAGGTAGGAATCTCATTGGGTATTTTTGTGGTATGTAACCTTTCTATATCCATACCTTTACATATCCAACCTTGTCCTGGTCTTACACATGACTAGCTTTTTGGGCATCATTCCTATAACAAGATCTTATATTTTATTTATTTGCTTATTTCCTCATAACAAAATTAACATGACATGATACTATGTTAGTGTGTGCATTCAAAAGATAAAAATCTTTGATAACTATAATAGGACTCTAGCCTTTACCACAACTAGTGGTAACTTATTCCTATTAATGCACTTAAACAATACCATACTACATATTATAAAAAAATCAATTTGGGGAAATTCTTAACTGAATTTCCCTTTGCCAATTATGAAACATAATTTCAAAAGATAAATACATACCTGCATGGCTACCATTAAACAAATTTAATGTTACCTGATTATATGATGACAATAGAAGCTTTCATGCCTCTTTATTAGTCTTATAATCAACATTCTAACTTTTTGTTGCTTCCTTCCATATGCAGCAACATTATTAACAACACTTGCAAATATGAATTCATTCTCTCTTTATGGTTGTCCCAAAAAAACATAACATACTTGTTGCTACAGTAATTGCAACAACTTATTTCTCCCTGTATCACTTTTCCTTGTTTATCCCAAAAGTCTTCAATTCTTCTGAATTCAAGAATCTTCACGTGCTCTTGACTGTAACCATTGTTCATGATTATTTATGATCTGAGCACTTTCTATCCAAATCACTCTTGGTTTTCTTTGCATTCCCATCCAAATATTAAACTGATATTAACCTTCAGCTTTTATTTATTTCCTAGATCCATTGCCTAACTCACACTTGGATGAATTATAATTCCAATCATGTTGTCTTATAGACTTTGGATTTTCAACATCCATTTACTTTTCTGACTAAACTACTTCAACTCTTTCCTGACCAAATACTTTAGTATTTGATTTTTATTGCACTCTTCGCTTCTCCTTTCCAACTAGCCTCAAACTTGGCTTGCATAGCCAATCTCTAGCATACTATAAGGATGCACATATGCCTCCTTCTCTAGCTGCATAGAATTAATTAAAATTACTTAATATTGCTTTTAATTTACCATCATCATTTCAAGTGATACTTCCACCCCCTCGAAATGTCACTCACGGATCTATTCCACTTGAGATGGATTATTCTTAGGAACCATCTTGTTTTCTTTCCAAACCATGCATAGAACCATTTTCTTCTCCATGGTTCCTTACTAACTTTCTCCAAAGATTCATTTCACTTTTAAGTCTTTCATGGATTTGACATCTCCATTCTATTGTGGAAATATCTTCAATACCTTTGGAATGCATCAACAATCCTCTACTATTCTTTCTTTCCCTCTTGGAGTGTTGTCCTCCATTCCGATTAGCTTGATATCTACCTCATGATTTATTCTTCCATTATCCTAGGATGTTCATGGACTTGCAACTAAATATTATGATGATATTAATTTTCAACATTCCACTATTATTTGGATCCCTCGGATCCAACTCCTACATGACACAATTATATTTCCAGTCATGTTTTCTAACTAACTTTGGATAATTAACACCAACTTCCTTCTTGAAGTACTTGATTTATCCCTTCCTTATCTGATCATATTAGGAGTTCGATTTTCTTGATGACTACTACTTTCTCATATCTTGACAAATCTGATTTCAATCTAACTAGCATAATCCCATTTCCATAATTCCATATTGATGTGCCTATGCCTCAACTGACACTCCTCAGTTATGTGGACCTTCATTTCTTTACCCTTGAAGTGATTCCCTTCATACCATGCTTCCACTGCACACTCTGATAACCATAAGGGAAGAATTAATCTATAATTGGATAGCTAATCCCTGGACATGATGCACTCTTTATCCATATATGCATTAAGCCTATTTCTTTATGTGATTACTATCATTCTGATAGTCAATTCATGTTATAATATATCTGACTCCAATGTATTGCTTAATATCTATATTGGTTTATTTGGGAGATAATTAAATTTCACTAATTCATTCACTACATGATCTTTCCTTTGCCCAAATGCCATTGAGTATTTGACTAACATGAGTGGACTTCCTGTACTGGATTCCCAATACTTTATGGTTGCACCCATATTCATACCATAATATTTTGTAGTCTTGGCTTTTGATTCATATTATGAAATATTTTTTCATAGCACTCTTTCCTTGAGTACCTATTCTTATATTTAACTAAATTTCAACCTTCTCACCACTTAATAACTAAAAAAATTTAACTCTGCAAAAATGTGCAGCCAACAAAATTTGTTATGCTAAATAATTTAACAAATTTATGAAATTATATACAATTTTGTTCCAATAATGCATCATAATTCCTTCTTCTGATATGTTGTAAACATTAATTTCCCAAATCAATTTTCTATGTGGATAATTATAATCCTTTATCCAAGACCTTTCTAATGATTTCTCCCTTTCTCAATTTTGAGTCTCGAGCAGAAAGTTATGGTCGTTTGAAAATTGTCCATTAAATTTCTCCTGTTGACACTTCAACTTGGTGCAAATTTGTGTTGTAATTATGCATTTTTGCACCCACTCCATATATTTTTGGTATGAGTTCTATTGGGTTTTCTTAGAATACATATTTTGGATAGTTTTTCCAAATTTCAACTCTTTCCTGGTTCTGGGCTGCTAGTTACAACCTGTTGAAGTTCTAGTCCAGTTAGTGTTTTTGGCTTGGAATGTTACATGTACCTTATGTGTTGTATTAAGCATTTTTAACATGCCTAGAATTTTAATTCAGCTTCAGTGATGCAGGGCATCGTAAGCATCCAATGAAGCAAGCGCAAAGGCAAAGACAACTGGAAACGCACCAACGCACATTTTGCAAATGTTTTAAATTTGAATAGAGAAGCATTAATGTAATAGTTGGGGGAGCGTATCTACATTTATGTTTTGGAGATTGTAAATAGATATTGAGCATTGCTCTCATCTGTTGGATATGAAGGCATTTATTTTTATTGACTGTAAAGTAGGTATCTTTTAATTTTGATTATATAGCTTAGAGTTGTAGGAGGGAAAACTCGTAAAAGACACCCTCGCTTGTATCATTGTATGATTCTCCAATTGTGGATTATTCAGAATCTTGTAA
>JZKD02S2032905.1:18037-35895 GCA_000966675.3 Picea glauca
AATTGCCAGGTCCTTCCTTTATTATTATCCAGCAAATGAAGGGATACAACCTACAACAAAATCCATTGTAACTTCCTCTTCTTTCTCTCACAGTCTCCTCTCTCATAATACAATACTCGCCATCAATCATAGTCGAAATGCATTTACCTCATAAAAGAGGGTTGCCTTCTAGGGAAAAAAATCCTAACATAATCTCTATCGTTAGATCTACGACCTTATAATGAATGGTCCAGATTTACAATGAAATTACAATATACATTTACAAGGCAATTTTTTCCTTCAGGGGATTTTCCCCCGAACCCCCATCGAGGGATGCTGCCCCTGAACCCCCACTAGGGGCCTGCTTTCCCCCAGACCCCCCAACAGGGGGGATATCCCCCTCGGACCTCGTAGAGGAGGTACCCCCCCTCTGCACTCCCCCACATGGAAGAGTGTACATACTTATGGGGTGTAAATACTTCATGGGGTATAAACACGGTTGAAAGTAAAAGACCTCTGAATCACGAAGATAATCAGGCTCCACAACCAACACTCTATAGCTCCTTTACTCTGTCTTTTTCCTTTCTAAATTTAACTTTAAATTCTAGATATTCCTCTACAGGGGTAGGTAAATTCAAATCTATAGCAGATTGAGGATTTCTTAATTTAATCACATTTTTTGAAGATAATCCAGAACTATGATCTTCACCTTCAATGCTATCAAAATCTTTGGTTTCTGGAAGTTCTTGCATCTGGTCTAGTTCTGCAAAAAGATCATCTTTGTCCTCATAAACTACATCTATACCTTTAAACAAAGATTATGATATTGAAGTTTATTTTATGGTTTCTTTGGTCACAAGTCTTCTGGAGTACTGAGAAATATGATTTCCATTTTCATGTCTCTTCCTCAAGTCTTCGGATTCTCTCTCAGTTATGTGTAAAGAAGATGCCTCTACCTATTTTTTGATGCCCTTTTTAGAATCTTATGAATTGTCCTCTATAATAATAAGATTCTCCTTTTTAATGGACGAATGAAACATTGCTTTTGAATTCAATATGAATTTGTTGGCATCTCTGGTGGAATTACTCCTAGGGAACTCAGGTACATGTGTTTTCTTTTTGCTCTATTTTTTACCCTTTTCATTCTTCTTACCTGTAGATCGTTGTTTTTGCTTGACTGGAGTTTGAAATGGGCTTGTAGTGTAATCCTCATATTCATCAATTTCCCTCTTTATATCTAGATTCAAATATATTCCAGTGTCTTCATTTGTTTTACACTTCTTACCTCTACTAGTGGTAGCTTTCTCATGGTCTTCACCTATAGGAAAATCTCCAATAGTTTGTTAAGTTTGCAATTTCCTCTTTCTAGCCCGAGTTACCCTAACAACAGGCGACTCTTCTTTTATTATGAATTTGTTGGCTTGAAGAGTCTTTTTCTGTTTGGCTTATTTCTTCCCCTTGAAAGTTTTGGATTTAGTTGACTGTAAATATGGTTTTAAAGACTGGATTAACCAATCCTAGGATCTCTAGACTTTTTTTAAAGAGAAGACTACTAATGTTCTAATTAAACCCTGATGAAAGCATGATGAGATTGCACCCTCTTAGACATTTTGGATAAACTTTTTAGCAGAAAATAGGGTAAATTAATAGGATAATCACCATTTATATTAATCAATAGTATGATATGATAGAGATAAACCAAGGAAAACCTGCCTTCACATGCAATGTACTTGTGGATGATTAGCAAAGAAGTGTGCCATTCTTTCCTTACCCATCTGTGTGTTATTCCCTTGTTCTAGTTAGGGTTTTATTACTATGGAATTAGAAACTGATTTACAGACTCCATGACCACATTCTCCTTCTTCCACCATCTTTCCCCATACACTAGCAATATGCAAGATTTAGTAATAGAATGTTCAGTCACATACATCATAAGTTTCCAAATTATAGATTCAAAGACATCAAAATTCTATGGAAATGCCATCGAGATCTATTCATCATGCCCCTGGAAGGTTGAGAAAAAGTCGAACCAACTAGCATCCTTGCATTTCTGCTCCATCTGAGGGTATTCCTCAATAAATTCCATGCCTTCAGGCTATATTCTAATTATCTGGCCACTCTTTTTCGGTGCCATATCGCTAATATGATCCTGTAAACAAATATGAGAAGATATATGGTTTGAATCTTCAATTCTCATGGGATGTTAAGAAATAGAGGTTACTTCTTTCTTCTCCCTGCAAAAAATATCCGACATACTAAAATAGAAAGGTGATGATTCCATTCATGATAATCAAACGTGTTGATTTGATGCAGGTATGGCGAGTACAACTCAATCCTTCATTTTTAGTTATTATCATAAAAATAGCAACCCGAAATAGATCATGAAGAGGCATGCAGATCCTCTAATCATGATTTCAAAAGTTATGACACGATATGGTTAGGGTGGTGCATGAAAAACAATGATTATTCCTAGCGCTGCAGGAATAACATTATTCCTGTAGCGCCTTTTCTGACTTGGAAAATTTGAGAATTCAAATAATGAATTGACAAGTGATGTGACAAAAAAATATCATATCAAATCCTAATCTTTAAAAACTTCAAAAAGAATTTAAAAAGTGCAATAAAGGCTGAAAAAAAACCTTTCGAGCGAAGAGGTAAAAATAAATTTTTGACATAAAATCATAAAGAAGGAGGGGACAAGAACTAGGTACACTCACTTAATTAAAAACATATTTAGAGACTAACATTGGCTCCTTCTGGGGGTAAATTTTCATGAGGAATCTTTAAGAACTTATGACCAATGACTTCATATCCTTCTAATTCTCTTTATTTCCCTGTTCTCATCCTTTAGTTAAGAACACAAACTATAAAGAAACAATTCCATTGGGTATATGGAGTCTTTATTTGGGTTCAAAATAAAACCTACTGTACAAAATGAACTTTTCTGACTAATCTTAAAGGAAGTAATAATTCAGGAATATCCCATTTACTGGGCCTCCTAAAATCTCAGTATCATCCAAATTATGTAAGAGAAAGGTATTGTTGTTCATGACCCTCGCTACTTTGAAAGGTCCATACCATAAGTTGTCAAACTTACCATGTCTATATTTGTCCTCTCTTCTAGCATCCCATCTCAATACAATATCTCCTTCTTTGAAAATATCCTTTTTTGTTTTCTTATCAAACATTACTTTGACTTTTCTCTGATGAATAACAGCTTTTTGATCCATATTTTCTCTGGCATGTTGAACCTCTATCATATGGAAAACTGTCCTTTGAATGTCATAGGTTTCTTCTAACTCCTCTTGCATAAATTTAAGAACAGGTAAACCCAATTGAGTTGGGAAAATATCATTTGTTACATACACCATTTGGAAAGGCGAAGTTCCAATAGATTTATTATTACTGATCTGATCAACCCATAGGGAAAATTTTAATTTTGAATCCCATGACCTCTTGTTTTTTGTAAGTAGTTTTTTTATAATCCTTATGATGATTTTATTGGGTGATTTTGCTAACCCATTTCCTTGGGGATAGTAAGGAGTGGAGTGGACCAATTTTATGTTATACTTATTTCAAAAATAAATCATTGAGTTTGATTTGAAAGCTTGAACATTGTCAGTAACTAACTTCTTAGGACAACCAAATCTAGAAAAAATATGCCCTTCAAGAAATTCCATGATTACCTTGTTTGTTGCATTCCGAGTTGGAATTTCTTCAATCCACTTGGTAAAGTAATCTGTGGCTGTAAGTATCCATTTATGTTGTCTAGAAGATGAAGGATTTATTTCCCTAATGAAGTCTAAGTCCCACTATTGAAATGGTCCATGAGCAATAATGGGCTTTAAAGGCAGAGACATAAGTTTATTTTTTCTTGCAAACTTTTGACATGGTTCGCATTCCCTCACTTGAGAAAATATGTTTGAAAACAATACATGCCAATAATAGCTTTCTCTTAGAATTTTGAAAGCAATGACTTTGCAATGATGATGTCCTCCACAAAGACCTTGGTGTAAATCACAAAAAAATTGTGTTCTTCTTCTTTATCAACACACCTCAACAAAATTCCATTGGGATCTTTCCAGAACAAGATTTGATCAATAATGAAAAATTTCACTAATTTTAATTTAAGTGATCTGAACTTTGATTTATCCAAATCACGAGGAGATTGAAGATTTAGCAGAAAAAAACAATATCTTTGTACCATGGAGAGAAAAAATATTTGTTGCTTACCTGTGAGTCAGTTTCCTCAATCTAAAATGATGAATTATGTGATTTGTTGGATAAATGATACAATCCAATTGCTTTGCAATTTTCTTCTGACATCAATTTGGCAAGTCCTTATCCTTTTATTAACTAAGTGGGATTTATAGTTAGATTGTATTCCATAATTTTATTTATCCATTTTCCTCTCTTTCCTTCACAATCAAGTTGAACCAAAATTTCTTTAACTGCACTACTTGGAACATATGCAGTAATTTCATATTGTAGAACATATACCTTGAAATATTTTAAAGCCTTCACCAGAGCATATGCATGTTTCTCCATGATATCATATTTTAATTCAGAATCTTTGAGAGTTTTGCCGAAAAAAGAGATAGGTTTCTCATACCCCTGATCATTTCTTTATAAAATAACAGTAGTTATAGTGTCTTCATAAGCAAATGAAAAAATCATAAACTCTTTAGAGTAATTAGGGTTTGATGAGGACAGGTGCTTGAAAAAGATCCTTCTTAATATTTTCAAATGATTCTTTAGCTTTTGGTATCCACTTTATTTCTGCATCGTTCTTTAACATATTGGTAATGTACTTCATAATTTCTGCAAAATTTGGTATAAATCTCCTTAAAAAATTAATTTTGCCTATACATGATTGAATAGACTTCTTGTTTCTTGGAATGTCTATTTGTTGAATGGTTTTTACTCTTTTAGTATCGATTTTGATTCCTTCTTATGAAACAATATGTCCTAAAAGTTTTCCTTCTTCCATGCGAACATGAGATTTTTTAAGGTTTAATGATATACCATACCTCCTTCATTTTTCAAATGTCTTCTTCAAATGTTGCAAGTGTTCTTCATCAGAGTTTGAAAATACTATAATATCATCAAGATAAATAACCATAAATCTGTCTTTCTCACCAATAAGTGCAATATCCATAGCTCTCTAAAACGTTGCTCCTGCATTCATCAATCCAAATGGAATCTTTTCATACATGAAAGTTCCCCAAGGAGTGGTAAAAGTTTTTTTCTTCTTATATTATTCCATTAATGATATTGGATTATACCCTAAATAGCCTTCACACATAGAGATACTCTTTTCCCCTACTACTCTTTGTAAAATATGATCCAATTTAGGAAATGGATAATTGTATTTTAAAGAACATCTGTTCATATTTATGAAGTCCACACAAAGCCTTATCTCTACATTATTTTTCCTGATGGGTACTAAATTAGATACCCACTCTGAGTATCTCAATGGTACCATACTTTTAGCATTCAATAACCTTTTCAGTTCTTTTTCTATTATAGGTAACAACAATGGATTAAATTGTCTAGATTTCTACTTAAAAGGTTTTGATCCAGGATTTAAAGGAATCTTGTGGTGCATAATATCTATATCAAAAAGATTTAGGTCTTCATAAGACCAAGAAAGTACATATGAATATTGTTTCATAAAATTGACATACTTGTCTCTCTATTTTTCTGACAGTTTTCTAGATAATTTCACCATCCTGGGATTTAAATTTGAACTGATATCACAATCTATCACATCAGTCTCTTCTATTTGAATAAAAACTTTTCTTGAAACATCACTGTGGTCAAATAATATCTCAAGTGGAACCAAGCCCTTAAGCAGATGATTTTTTTTCAATTCAATAATTTTGTGACCAACAACACTGTCTTGAAGGACATTTGTAGCATGAAATTCCACATCATCATTTTCATTATCCCGATCTATTGAAATATTAGAAAAATCATAAATTGTATCTAAGAACCTTTGAATTTGCTGGTCATATTTAAAAAATTTCCAATTTTTTATATTATCTGGTATTGAGGGTCTGTGTCTAACCTCAATCTCAAATTTTAAGTTGGGAAAAATTGTAGTCTTGAAATTACTGGCTGCAAGTGCTAAAGAATCTTCATGTTGATTCAAATTCTTGTGTACAAAAGTGATGTTGAATTCCAAGAAGAAATTATCAAAATAATCCCACACCTTATTCCTATACTTCTTTAACCTCTTCTATTTGGTCTGATAAATGTTTTTTATCTGATGGATGATAAGCTCTGAATCTCCAAAAACATAAATTTTATCTATGCCCATATTTTTAGCAGCTTTCAATCCTAACATTAGAGCTTCATATTCACTGATGTTTTTGGTTGTATCAAATTATAGTTTGTATGCCATAGGACTAACTTATTTGGTAGGATAAAGGAAAACAATCCCATCCCTAGAGCCTTCTTTTGAACAAGCCCCATTGAAGAACATTTTCTAGACTAATTTTTCTGCACTATCTTCAATTGTAGGTATTTTTTTTCTAACTGATGTTTCAACTATCTGATCACCAATGTGAAAAATAGAAGAGCCAAGTTCATATTCTACAACATATATGGGATGATTACTAGGATTTTCATGATCACTTACCAAGTAAGCTAGCCTTACTTCCTTATACATTCTTTGATGTTCTCCACTAAACACAGGTATGGTAGCATAATTGATATCCATTTGTAATGTACCTCCTACCTTTTTATCCCATGACCTTGAAAGAAGGATCCAAAATTTAGGAGGTATGTCAGCCACAATAACATCCAATACCACAATTTTCATAGGTAATTGAGATAAAGAAACAACCATGTCTTTAATGACTCCCATACATTCAAATTTTTTGGAGGCAAATGAATATAGGTCTAGATAAGGCTTAGTGATGTCTAATCCTAATTCATCCATTACCACTTTTGGAATGACATTGTGTGAAGCTCTTCAATCCATTAAACATTTTTGCAATATTTTGTCATGAATGTTCAAAGATATGTAGAAAGGAGAGGAAGAATCAATCATGTCTTCAATATAAGGTCCAATGGTTATATAATGGTTTTCATCTTCAAGATTGATAGTATCTAAAAAGGTGACATGGGGTTGCAATGCCTTGGGAACAAATTTTCTAAAAGGATCTGTTTTCATTAATTCTGTCAGAGATATGGGGATTTTAATATTGCTAATTTCATTTTCCAAACTGAAAGAAGGAACACACTTTTCAGTTTCCCTTACCTATGTAGTACTAACATTAACAGGTTTCTTTGATTGTTGATTAATTTTAACCCCAGAACTTTATTTAATGACTCCTGATTTAATTGGAGCATTATCCTTCTTGGTTGAAACAGGTATATCCACTTTGGGTGTGTTTGATCTGGACCTAAGATCATATTTCTTTCTCTTAGGTTATTTCTAGATAATTTCATCAGCATCCCCTTCTTCAAACTGATTTAATATAAGAGCATCTTAATAATCTTGTTGTGTCAAATGAGTAGGGGACAATTTTGTATCATTTAGATGCACTATAGGATCATCTTCAGTGCCATCCATTTCTTCAACTTCTTCCACTGCATTATTTTGAAAAGGAGGATTTTTTTTATCTTCTTGATTCCTCCTTTCTCTCGGTAAGATTTGAGGTACATTGTTAGGCCTCCTAAACTGGTTAGGGTTTTTGTATTCACCTTCCTGTGTAGGTATTCTAGGTTGTTTTGTTTCCATCTTCATTCTGACCATTTTAGATGTCAAGGATTTCAACATTTTTTCCATTCAACCATCTTAGAATTAGATGTTGTATGAGAAGAAGAAGGGAGTTCTTCTTTCTATTTTTTTTCTGTCTCTATCACCCCTGGGCCCTGGACTTCAACTTCTTTGTTGCTAGTATGTTGGATTCTACCTCAATGAATTCTTCCTGCATCAGACTCAGAGTATAATACCTCCTTTCTCTCAACAACAGAGAAAACTAAGCATCAAAGGCATTAGCAAAATTAATTTTGGATGATGTTTCTATAGGCTTGATTTCATCTGGAATTTTACTATACATTTTATTAAACCTTTTAGTAAAATCATATATAGATTCTCCTTGTTTTATTTTCAAAGCACCAAATTCAGTGATGCAATATAAGTAGTCTTTATTATCTCCCCAATGTCTTAAAAATGTATCATCTAGTGCATCAATATCATAAATTGAATTTGGGTGCAGGATTCTAAACCATTTCCTTGCTTCGCCATATAAACTTTGCACAAAAAGTCTCATCCAAACATCTGCATGCTCCACACTAAAATTATCTACAAAATTGTAGAAATAATTTAAGTGTTCTTCAACATTAACTTCTCCCTCTCCATTGAATATTAGAAAATACTTCATATAATCATTAGGTGGGAAAGAATACAGGACTTGTGGTCGATTTAGTGGTGCATATATAGATGCAACAATTACATTCATTCTATTTACAACCATATTTACCACTTTTGGTGTTTGAACTTTAGGAGTGAGCAGAGATGGTGATGTAGAAAGAGAGATAGTTCCTTGAGTAAAGAAATTTAATTGAGCTGATATAATTTCTTGATCTTCAGAACATAAAGGTTTCTTTTATAGACTAAAGTAGGTTTATGGTTCCAGAAAAAGAGGGTTTTCAAAAGAATAATAACATGGTTTATTTTCTTCAGAAGAAAAATAATGAGGTGATGATGAGAGTGTATCTAGTTCAATTTTGATATATTTAGTAATATCTCTCAAAGCTTCATCTACAAATAAAGTATCTGTTTGTTCTTCTTCAATGAGATCAACAAACAATTTCCATTGACTTAAATTTAGTTCTGAAATAGTTGAAGGAAAGGAAACAATAGCAGGCTCAACACTAGGCTTTGTTTCACTCTCAGGAATCACTTCTTCAATTGGTGTGATTTTGACATTTTTAGAATATTGTCCTTGAGTTCTAGTTAAAGACAATTTTCCTTTTGAAAGAGAGGATTGTCCAGGAATGATTTTAGGTTTTCTCAATAACTTTTCAGGGTTTAGCATTGCTGCAACATGCTCAGGATCTAGGTTTTTTCTTTTAATTTGTTTATTTGTAGAGGATGAGGAAGTTGGAGGAATTTTAGGTCCTTTGCCTTCTCTTTTAGGAGCCATAATTACGACATAGGAGTTGCCAAGTGAAAAATATACGGTCTCATGTAAATTTCCAAAATCTTGTTCACCATCAAGATTTGGATCTGATCTTGTTGTTCTCCCAAGGAAAAAATATTCATTCCTTCATCTCTGACAATGACACCAAAAGATGTTACTCCCTAAAGTTGCAGTTGATTGTGAGAGGGAAAACTAGGGCATCATCATGTTATTGCAACGGTATTTTAAGGGTTTTATTAAATATCTTTTAGAAAGTGGTTGAAAGTTGGTTCAAGGATTCACATAAACATATAACTCAATATAAATAAAGAAAACATCCCAATGATTTAGTAAATGGTAGTCACATTAATAGATCATACAATAAGGTAAATAAAGAAGGGAATATATGAGAGTATTCAATTTTTCAACCCCATATAGATTTCATATTTCAAAATATCATTAAGAAATAAGAACATGTACTTGCAAGCAATCTTGATAATAAACAAAAACAACAAACTTTTCACTGTGTTACTTAAAATCAAGAAATCAAATGCATTTCAACAAAATAAATGATTTCAAGTAAGAAAAAAAATAGAATAAGATATGAAAGAGGATCTGAACATCAACAAGCCTTTTCCATTTAGAATCAATATGGAATATAAATTCCCTTACAATGGATTTGTATAAAAAGGTACTTAAATCCCGAACTTATCGACTCTCATACAATCTTTCTTGTGTCTATTTAAAGTACACAAAGTATTCATGTAGATCTTATTTTCTATTTTACAGTTTTGTAATAGGATCTAGTCAATTCCCATTTCCTAGGAAAATCAGCTCAAATGATCATTTATAATGCCTATATAGTAGAAGGATCAACAATCAATCCAAAATATAGATTAGGAAATAGCTTTTACAAAAACTGGAAAATCCCACAAAATTTGGAATCATATCTTGCTAAGTTGTTCCATCCAAGATATCAAAGTTTCATTTGATCCAAACATAGGAATCAAATTGTTCATGTTTACTTCTTGAGCAATACCATCGAACAATCAAAACTGAAGGAAAAATCTTCATGAACCATCATGGTATAATGACTGCACTAGCCTTGGTGTCTCTCTATTTAAGTTTGGTTATTAACACAACATTATACCAATATAGCCTGAAATTGGATTCTCTTACCTCCTTAAGAAATGCTTTCTGTTATTTTCTTTTCCTTTTAAAATCATGTATCTTTTCTTGTTGTCTAGAATTACATTTCTCAACCAAATATTTCTCTTTCTTTAATTGCTTTACCATACTCTCTAGCTTCTTTACTCTGTATTTTTCCTTTCTAACTTTAACTTTAAATTATGGATATTCCTCTATAGGGGAAGGTAAATTCAGATCTATAGCGGATTGATGATTTCTTAATTTAATCACATTATTTGAAGATAATCCAGAACTATGATCTTCATCTTCAGTCTATCAGAATCTCTGGTTTCTGGAAGGTCTTGCATCTAGTCTGGTTCTGCAAAATGATCATCTCTATCCTCATAAACTACATATGTACCTTTAAACACAAATTCATATATTGAATTTGATTTTGTGGTTTCTCTGGTCACAGGTCTTCTCGAGTATTGAGAAATCTTCTTTCCCTTTTCTTCTCTCTTCCTCAAGTCTTCAGATTCTTTCTCAGTTTCGTGTAAAGAAGATGCCCCTGCTTTTTTTTTGATGCCCTTCTTAAAATATTCTGAATTGTCCTCTATAATAAAAAGATTCTCCTTTTTAATGGATGGATGAAACATTTCTTTTGAATTTAATATGAATTTGTTGGCAACTCTGGTGGAATTCCTCGTAGGGAACTTAGGTACATGTGTTTTCTTTTTTCTCTAGTTTTTTCCCTTTGTATTATTCATACCTGTAGATCATTGTTTCTTCTTGACTGGAGTCTGAACTAGGCTTGTAGTGTAATCCTCATATTCATCAATTTCCCTCTTTATCTTTGGATTAGGATATGTTTCAGTGTCTTCATTTGTTTTAGACTTATTACATTGACTAGTGGTAGCTTTCTCATGGTCTTCACCTACAGGAAAATCTGCAATAGTTTGTTGAGTTTGCAATTTCCTCTTGCTAGTTCGAGTTACCCTAGCTGCAGGTGACTCTTCTTTTATTAATAATTCAGTGGCTTGAAGAGTTTGTTTCTGTTTGGATGATTTCTTCCCCTTGAAATTTTTGGATTTAGTTGACTGTAAATCCCATTTTAAAGACTGGATTAACCAATATCATGATCTCTGGACTTCATTTAAAGAGAATACTACTAATGTTCTAATTAAACACTGATGAAAGAGACTGTCTTTTTCTGTAGCAGGATGAGATTGCACCCTCTTAGACATTTTGGATAAAAATTTTAGCAGAAAATAGGGTAAATTAAGAGGATAATCACCATTTATATGAATCAACAGTATGATATGATAGAGATAAACCAAGGAAAACATTCCTTCACATGTAATGTACCTATGGATGATTAGCAAAGCAGTGTGCCATTATTTCCTTACCCAACTGTGTGGTATTCCCTTGTTCCAGTTAGGGTTTTGTTTCTATGGAATTAGAAATTGATTTACAAACTCCATGACCACATTCTCCTTCTTCCACCATCTTTCACCATACACTAGAAATCTACAGGATTTAGCAATAGAATGTTTAGTCACATGCATCAGAACTTTCCCAACTACAGATTCAAAGCCATCAAAATTTTGTGCAAAATCCATTGAGATATGTTCGTCATGCCCTTGGAAGGTTGAGAAAAATTCGAACCAACCAACATCCTTGAATTTATGCGCCATCTTAGGGCATGCTTCAAGCAATTTCATTCCTTTGGGCTCTAGTTTGATTATATAGCCACTCTTTTTGGGTTCCATGCCCCTGATATGATCCTGTAAACAAATCTATGAAGATCGATGGTTTGAATCTTCAATTCTCGTGGGTTGTTAAGAACTAGAAGTTACTTCTTTCCTTAATCCCTGCACAAAATAACCGGCATACTAAAATAGAAAGGTGATGATTCCATTCATGATAATTAGACGTGCTGATTTGATGTAGGTATGGTGAGTACAACTCAATCCTTTGTATGTATCTTTTATCATAAAAATAGAAACCCAAAATAGATCATGAAGATGCATGCAGATCTTTTAATCATGATTTGAAAGGTTATGACATGATCTGGGTAGGGTGGCGCATGCAAAACAATGATTATTCCTAGCATTGTAGGAATAGTGCTATTCATGTAGCACCTTTTCTGACTTGGAAAAATTTGAAAATTTAAATAATGAATTGACAAGTGATGTGACAAAAAATTATTATATCAAATCCTAAACTTTAAAAACTTCAAAAATCATTTAAAAAGTGCAATAAATATTGAAAAATAACCTTTCAATCCAAGAGGTAAAAACAAAGTTTTGACAGAAAAGCATGAAAAAGGAGGGGACAGGAACTAGGGACACTCACATAATCAAAAAAAAAATAGAGATTAACAGATCCCAATTATCACAATATACTTTTGTCAATCCTTTCTCCAAAATTTTGTTAAATGCTTCCATTGTACCATTGACTAGTGGATGATATGAGATACTTTTTTGATGTTGAATCAAGAGCTCTTAAGTGAGAGTTCCTATGGTATCACTAATGAAATGTGCACCTTTTTCACTAGTCAAACTCCTAAGACACCCAAACCGAGTAATGATATTCTCCAAAATGAACCTGGCCATTGTATTTGTTGAGAAATACCTAACAGGTTTTGATTTAGCTTGGTGAGTGAGATGGTATGTAGAAGTGATGATATACCTTTCCTTCAAGTGCTTGGTTGGTGGATTAATAGGTCTTATAAATTCAACTGACCATTTTTCAACATCTTGAAGAGATCAAGCATGATATAAGCGAAACTCATCCCTATGTGATGAATTACCAGTCGTTTGAAAGACATAAAATTACATGGAATAATCCATAGAATCTTTGAATATAGTTTTCCATCATAATCCTTCTTGAAGTATATTTTGTTCAATCACCTTCCCTCCAACATGTCCTCCTGTAACTTCACTATGACATTCCCACAAGATCTCAAGCAACCCATGATCAAGTATGCATCTTCTATGAACATTGTCCAACCCCAAATTATATAACTATCATGCAATCAACTGATAGTCTACAACATGGACCACCAGGTGCTTCTTCTGAGTTACAGAATAGCCATGGGGAATAGTAACAATAGTTAGAAACAATGCAATATTAGGAAGATAATAATGGATAACCTTAATTTTAAAGAGATCTATATTCGGGAGATGGTTATTTACAACTCTGGCACTTTCTCTTGACTCTATATGTGATAAATGATTAGGACCAAATTGTGATTTCCCTGGCTTGACAATGACCTCAAAGGAAAATTCCTGAAAAAGAAACAGCCACCTACAAATTCTCCCTTCTAACACAGTATTGTTGACTAGATATTTCATAGCTAAATGGTCGGTAAAAAATTGAAATTGACCTCCTAACAAATAGTGTCTAAAATTTTTCAAAGCATAGACCATGGCCAAACCTTCCCTTTCAATGGTAGTATATTTGTTCTCAACCTGTGAAATTTTACTACAAGTAAAATAAATAGGGTGATCTAGACTTCCTTCACCAGGTTGCGTAAGGACCACACCGAAAATTTTTCTAGAAGCATCGATGTGTACATAGAATTCTATCTTCCAATCTGGATATATAAAAATAGGAGCAATACTCATCTTTTATTTGATGATATTGAAATCTTGATCACACTCAGGGTTTCAATTGAAGACTTTATATTTCTTCAGCAACTTCTCCAATGGGGCAATTATTCTTGCATAATTTATGATAAACCTGCAATAATACCGAGTATGGAATAGAGTGGACTAAAGCTATTTAGAATTTGTAGGAAGAGTCATATTAAGAATCACAACAACCTTTGCAAGATAAACTAAAACTCCTTCCCTACATATAATATGTCCCAATAGATTTCCAAAAGGCATGCAAAAGATACATTTCTTCAAGTTTAATGAGATCTATAACTTCTTGCAACGGTAAAAAATTAACCATAGTAAACCCATGTGCTCCTTCAACAAGATATACACCATCCAATCATCCATATACACCTCAACAAAATTGTGAATAAAATATTGAAAGGTAACAATTACAATCTTGGAAAAAATAGTAGGATCATTCTTCATCCCAAAGGGCATAACATTATTAGTAATGGAACCCCACTTGGTAGTAAAGGTGGTCTTCTTCTTGTCCTCTTCATAAATCCTAACTTGAAGATAACCTAAGAAACCATATATGAATGAATAAGCTCCATTTCCCACCACTTAATCAAGGACTTCATCACTAAAGGGAGTAGGAAAAGGATTGTGTACATAATATGAGTTCAAAATTATGTAATCCACACAGACTCTTATGTCATCAATACCCTTCTTTCTTTGTATGAAAACAAGGCTAATCCATTCAGCCTCATCCACAGGAAAAATTGACCTAGCTTCAAGCATCCTATTGATCTACTTCTTAACCTTTTCCTTGACTCTATGGTTTATTTGGTATCATCTGTGTTTGATTGGTTTAGCATCATGTTTAAGTTCTATTTTCATTTCTCCAAAATCTCCCTTTATCCCTTTTATCTCTAAAAAATTCTTAGGAAATAAATCCTCATACTCCCATAACAACCCTATATCTTTGTCATGGTTTTCTAGTCCCAATAGTCCCCTGTAGATGCCATCTTAGGATGCTCCTCACTCCTGATATTCATTTTATACAACTTCAGAGGATGATTATATGAACCACTAGTATCAACTGATAGGGTATCCTTAACTTCTATTGTTCCTGTAGATTCTTTAAAGGTCAAGTTTCTAAGTTATTCTAAGTCCTTAAGGTCTTCAAGATCCTTGTCAACCTTGCTACAAGCCATGTGTATTCTTGTATGAGATAAATACACATTATATTGAAGTAGATTTTCATGCTCATAACATATTGTAAGTGGATATTTAGGCTTGAGTTCATTACAAAACACCATTTTTTTTAATTTTCTACAATTCAACTGTGATTTCTGAAGACTTACCAGAAAAAGAGAAATCATGGAAGAACTGACCTTTTGATATATTCCAACATGAATTTTGTCT
The DNA here is from genome assembly GCA_000966675.3 of Picea glauca. Taxonomy (NCBI): domain Eukaryota; kingdom Viridiplantae; phylum Streptophyta; class Pinopsida; order Pinales; family Pinaceae; genus Picea; species Picea glauca. The sequence goes on from JZKD02S2032905.1 coordinate 33,315, forward strand.
TCTAGTCTCCTTGTGCACATACCATGCTTTTGGAACCGTTTCGATAGAATGAAAGAATTGGTGTACCCAAAACTGAGAAGGTAATTTCAAAAATTTCAATACCTTAAGGTAGTGCTTGATGTGCTCAACTAGATCAGATATGCCATCATATGTCTGCATATTTAATATTAGACCCTTCCTCTTCTTATCTTCACTCGAATGAATCACTTGTGATGGAGGAAGGAAATGGTATTCTATGGCAAGATTAACCTCGTCCTAAGAAGAGAGGGTTCCTTTGTGGGTATCCCACCATCTATTTGGGGAACAATTCAAAGCTATGTCAAGTGTTGAAGTTATATGTTCCACTGCAACCTTATCGTCCATGTCAATGAGAAACCTATGTAGAACTGAGGTGCCATCATATGTTGGATAATCACTTATCTCAGTTCAAATCCACCTTACTAATATTACATTTGTGCAATGTCTTGACAAATTATCATATCGATTGTTACTTCCTAGATATGATAACTTGGTCTTACATCTTACATGTCTAGGCTTCACAATCGTATGAATGACCCTAGCATGAATTGCAGTGGCTAGTGACATGCTCCCAGCATGACTTGCAGAGGCTAGTATAAAATCCCCAACATGACTGGCAGAGGTTGGTGATGGATCCCCAACATGACTAGAAGAGGTCAGTAATGTATGTGTAGTGTGACTAGTAATGAATAGACTTGTGCCCCTAACATGACTTGCAACGGTTGGTTGCTAGTATTCAACATGACTAGAAGAGGTTGTTGAACCATCTCCGACATGACTAACAGAGGTTGGTGATATAATGAAATTATGTGGCTGACCCTCACAATACACAGTCGCAGAGGGTAGGGTTCAAGGATCACTAAAATAGGAAGTGTGGAAAGGAATGGACCTCCCTGTCGAAACGAGCCTACTAGACATGGCATAAACGTGGTGAATCGACATCGTGAAGTCAAAAGTACCCATAAGGGAAGAATACATTTCGACAGATGTATTGGGACTGGGGTATGCAAAGGATAACTGGTTGATCGTCACGATCTTCCCTTCATGAGGAAAATAAAGAGTATGGAAGATAGACAATATGACAATGAACATAACATAGGTCAAATTGCATCCTAGTAAAAAGTTATAATCAAGAGGCGCATCAACTACCTCGACCTCAACCTCTACCATCTTCCCACCTAACTGGACCAGAAAGGTAGGAACAATACCGTGAGGGTGGAAGGAATGACCGTCAAAAGCAATCAACATGTTCGATGACTTAGAAAGAGTCATAGAATCATGAACTTTCCAACAGATCATGGACATGACACATGTAGAAGTTCCTTCATAAACAAATGCACGTTTGATGGTATACTTTGAGTACTCCATGTGGATTTGGAAAGCCACATGGTAAGGCAAGCGAGGATTCACATCTGTGACGTCAAACTAGATAACTTTTGAGCCACTGGGTTCTAGAGCTCCTAATGCAGATAGTAAGGAATTCATCTGTGAAGGACATGTCTGGAGTACCTCCAAAGATGACATCACACAAGGGCTTTGACCCAGGTCCTCAACAATAAAGTAGTTATGGGCGGTGTTGAGTACCATTTTATGTTTATTTTCACTTCACAAATCACACTTTTTCCTTCAAAATCCTTCATTTTCCTTCATTTTATTCCATATTTTCCATAAAAAAATCCTATGCAAGGTACATTTATCATTCCTTAGCTTAAGAATTGAATTTTTGAATTTTTTAGCATTAAAATTAAAAATTTATCAGAAATTACAGGATTTGACTAAATCCTGTAATTGCTCCAAGGTTTGTGTACTTTCAGGATAGTTGGGTGAAATCAGAGACATGTGTCATGATCCTTGATGTACAAGAATGGATAAATACCTATTAGGTTCGATATCTGAGCTTTCTAGGTGCCCAGTCAACGCTAGTTAAACATGGCCACTTCAACAGAAAATACCATGTTTTAGCAAAAAATCATGGACAATTTTAGATTTTCTTGGGATTTGTGCATATTTTATGAATCTGAATGAGTTATTCGACATTCCTAGAATATTTTGCGGATCTGATCATCATCTTAGGAGACTTCTTAGCATTTTCAGTTTCAAACTCCTTGTATAAATACTTCAAGACATGGACTAGTATGGCATCTGATGTTAATGAAGAAAACTCTAAATTTTCGGTCTTGAGATCAGTTTGATGTTTTTTTCTTGATGATGTTTATGAGATTATTATGTGAATGATGTTAGAATTTCCTTCTTAACTGAGACAACTCTAGGTGTACAAGTGAAGCATTGGAGGGCCCCTTTTGCTAAGCCAATACACTTCTCCTTTTTCATTATTTTCAAGTAAATTTTGGCATGAGATTTAGTTCAGTTTACATTTTTCTGTAGGTAATTCTGTTGTGTTTTACTTTATTTCAAAATTAGTTATGTTGTTGATGAATGTGGGAAAGTAAAGAATGCATCTCTTGTAAAAGGGTTTAGTCTTTCTGACATTTACAAGCCTCTAAACTAGTTTGAATGCTTACTGATTTGAATGCTTAATATTAGTTGAATTCTTTTACTTTAG
>JZKD02S2032905.1:41557-55751 GCA_000966675.3 Picea glauca
TTTGGTGTTTTTTTCTTGATGATGTTTATGAGATGATTATGTGAATGCTTTTGGAGGTTCCTTCTTAACCGAGACAACTCTAGGTGTACAAGTGAAGCATTGGAGGGCCCCCTTTGCCAAGCTAGTACACTTCTCCTTTTTCATTCTTTTCAAACAAATTTTGGTATGAGATTTAATTCAATTTACATTTTTATATAGGTAATGTTGTTGTGTTTTAATCGATTTCAAAATTATTTACGTTGTTGATGAATGTGGGAAAGAAAATAATGCATCTCTTGTAAAAGGGTTTAGTCTTTCTAACATTTACAAGCCTCTAAGATAGTTTGAATGCTTACTGATTTGAATGCTTAATATTAGTTGATTGCTTTTACTTTATCTTGTTGATTAATGGTAAGAGATCTATGAATACACCTTCTGTAAACAAGCTTAGCATTTATTTCATACTCATCACTTATATTAGCTTTTGAATTATTTGCATTTAAAGAACTAAATTTATCTCTAAGTCCATACATTTTGGATGTGTCTCTAAGTCTTACAAATACTGGATTGAAAATCAAATACACTCTAATTTACATCAGTAGATTGGAGCCCAACAGGAGACTCTAGCATTTGGATTGTGGGTAGAGATCTTGAGTACTCCTTTTGAAATACGATGTGGTGGCTTTGGTTTTTCAATATGTAAATTTGTCTTTGGAGGAAGAGGAGGAGATTCTAGACCAAGAATAGCTTGTGAATATCTATAATCTCGATATCGAGTGGATACATTAACTTTCAAATCGATCATATTGATACAAAAATAGTCGTCGTCTTGCAACGATGGTTTTGACTCCCACCAGCCGCATTTCCAGCATTTGAGGAACTAGAGGCCATGTGCTAGTTATGTGGAAATGGATTCATCAGCACAATACGCAGTAGAGATAATAGCCTCGCAGCTTCTGCAAGTTTGGGGCATAAATGAGTAAGGTGGTCATCTGTACAAAGATTATAGGGAAATTTCATCTTAAGTCTTTCTCTCTTTCCCTCTCCAACATTATTATTCGTCTTCTCATTATTACCATTGTCCTTGGGTTTATTACCATTTTTTCCACTCTTACGATTATTATGTCCTTTCTTATTATTCCCACCTAGTTGTTGGTTACCATTTGGGTTAGCCAACAATTTCACATAATGTATATTCACCAGCTGAGTGGGATTGAAAGACACCGATGAAGTTGGCCCTCTTGCAGACTGGTTTAGAGACAACTCTTTCAAATGGATTATCACCGAGTCTACGGATTTTACATTGGCAAAGCCTACAATGCCATCGGCATGAGGTCCGAGATTTTTATAGGGTCGTAAGTTGACTACGGTGTGTCCAGAAGAATGTAGTATAACATCCCAGAATGAGCGTATATGAGATCTAATTGTTGGGATTTAAAGATTGCTTCTTCCTCAGTGGTAACCACAGATGTAGCAACATCCTTTGATATAGGATGGTGCAAATACTTGAGGAACCATTCTAAATGAAAGGTTGGGGTATGGAGGTCTTGATCAACCTCTTCCATCTACACCACTCCTAGATATGATCTGAGATATGAGTGGTGGGTGTCCTGGCGTAAAGTTGTCAGAACTTCTAGGCCAACATTGTAACTAACCAACAACTGGAAGTGGTTAAGGAAGACCAACACCAACTAATTAAAAGTCCCATATGCCCCCCTAGGTATATCTATATACCATTTCGCAGGAACTCCGATGAGGTTTCATTGAAATAATATTAACCGAATAAAATTGTCATTAAGGGAATTAGAGGAGCACCATAGGTGAAAGGTAGTAACGACCAGGATCCTCACCATTCTTACCTTAGAATTTAGGGATGTCCAAAGGAAGCTTGGTGGGGATGAGAGGACATGTAGGATCATGAATCACAAGGTCATTCATCAACTTAGACAAATCTAGTAGATTAAGCATGGCTAGAAAGGGGAGACAGGGTTGTGGCATCTGGCCCCAAGATCGATTGTGTTTGAGGAACTACAAACCATGGTAAGCACCATGGCCCTGTGTGATATTGTAAGGCCCTCCTCCAGGCTGATTCATAAAATGTTGGTTGGGCATCATTCCAGTAAGAATTTTCTGATGGGGGTTTTAAAAATTTCCCCTAGTCGGATTTGATCTGGGTTGGGGGTTGCCCAAAGCGTGAAAATGACCTTCTCTGGGTGTGAATCTGGAGGATAGAGGTGGATTCATCATGCTAGGCACCAAGGAGGTAGGGGTGTAGGACAGATCTTGAGAAGAATATTGTCCTCCAGGTTGGTTGTTCCACCCAGAAGCAAGAGGATTAGACCCAGGGCTAAAAGTAAGAATGCCTCCCATATTAGGAGTCGTTTGAGGGATTTGAGAACCACCAAACGAAAATGGAGTATAAGGAGGTGTAGTTCCCCCAAGCCCAATGATAGCATTAGGACAACAACTGGGATGGCGTTTGAAAATTGAGAAGTAAATTTAGACATACCATATGAAAAAGGACTAGAGGCCATAGGGATGGAAAGAACTTTATAGCCCAGTGAGTGACCAAGAGACCCAAAATGGTTCAAGGTAGTAGATTGAGAATTCACTCTAGGCCAAGCCATAGTAATTATAGGTGCCTCCACCACTACAACCATTGTGGTTGCAGGTGTTGAAGGGGTGCCATTAACTATAGTGGGTGTGGGAGTCGAAGCTCTCCCAGTTCTCTAAAGACTAGGTTCAATAATCATCATTGTAGAATCACAAGTCTAAACAGTGGATGTGTGTGTACCATGCCTAATAATTCTATGCCTTTTAGAAGGAAAAGACTCGAAATCTGGTGGTAACTGTAACAAGTGACGGGACCAGTGGGGACGTTGGTTCGACTCCATGATGACTTAAGACTCTAAATACAAAAACAAATCCTAAGGCCAACTAGTATTCAAAAAGCACACCAAAAGTCAAATGACCAATATGCACAGAAACAGGGTAAAGTGGATGAAAGTGGCCTCCCTCCCTAAATAAGGTATGTCTCTCCCAAGAGGAGTCTGAGAATCCCTACTAAATATTAGAGGTAATAAAATCAATTATAAGGGACCTTGTGGGCTTAACAACTAGTCAGTCAGATCCCCCTGGAGAGGTAATCCTCCATAAATATTTTTTGTTGTCCGACCCTTATTTGACCCAGGGTACTTGCTGAATAACCCATGCAAGTAACCTATGTGGCACCTAAGTAAAGAAACTAATAAACCACTATATAACTGATGCATAGGAGAGCAGTTGTAAGGGTAGAAAAGCTTGAAACCTTGAAAGCACCACCTCTCAGAGAGGTAAAGGCACTAGCAATATCCCTAGATACGAATAGACCCCCAGAAATATCTTTGATGCTAAGAAGGTATCGAGGGGATATCGCTTCAATCGGCCTTGAACAACCTCATGATTAAATCCAATGTGGGTGGAGCCTCCTGATATTACCAATTATACAATGGATTTCTCCACTCCCTTTCTCAGACACATATGTTGATTTAATTTCCTTGGAGAAGTATACTCACAAAAGCTTATTCCAAGGCACTAAATCCTAAGCTATTTTGTGCACTCTAGAAAATAAAATCATGACTAATCAGTTTTAAATTGTAGCATTAATTTTAGTGGTTGTGATTACTGAAAAACGTATGGTAGTGAAAATTATGATGTTATGACTCTGCAAGAAAAGTAAATATGAATATAATAAAAATTCCTAACTTCAATTTTCAATGAATGATATGCTTCTAATAACAAATGCAATTTTCAATTTCAACTCTGCAATTCTGAAGTAAAAATGAAATCTTTCATTACATGCACTAAGATAATGACAAGGACTCGAAAGAACAAAATGACAAGCAATGCAAAATGCCTATTTTTTTGTATTTTCAATATAATAAAAATGAAAATGCATGGATTGAAAAGAAACTTGATATATAAAATCTATTATGTATAGAAAGAGATAACTCAATCAGGATACCAAGCAACAAAAACCCCATCCCAATGTACAAGGAAAATCAAAATGAAAAGATGATGAGAAAGAATCTGCCCATAAATTCAACCAAAGATAGGTTTCCTGTCATCCCACAAACACCTAACAGTCACTATAGAGACTCAAGAAGGCTCAACAAACATCAAATACCACCTAACAACCACTAGACCAAAAACACATGCAAGGAAAGCTGATGTATGCGACTATTTAGGAAAACAAGTCATATGTGCGTAGCTTGAAGAGGGACAGTCTGCGTATATACGTGATTTTCAAGGAAAAAATTGCATATATGTTTCAAAAACAATTCCAGACAAGGGAGAAAGATGGAAAAATCAGACCCAAAGTGAACAAAGGCTGTCAAGCAATGATACAACAAGAAACATAATAGGAATGAGAGTAATCTAAGGAGAAAAGTACTCCAACCCCTAAGAAAGAAGATTCAATCCCCAATATGGTCGTCAATTCTGTTATAAGGAAAATCTCTCTATGGATAGGGTAAACCACAACAGGCGAAAATGACTGCATAAATCAACTCTCTTCTCAAGTATGTTATGAAAACGAATATGCTAGTAAGATAAGATAAAAGGCCTACCTCGTCCAGATGTTCGATGAAGTCCACCATTGAGCACTTGACCCAAAGAAATATACCTGCAACTAGTCCTCAAAAACCAAGCAAAGTAAGCATATGGTGATACTAAATGATGTTAGCACATTCAATAGCATAATCCATTAATAAAGATTAAAAATACACCCATGGAATGATAATTCAAATATTTGCAAGAATTGGATGGGAAAATAGTATTTCTATTAATATATGATCAAGAGAAGTGAAAATGTTACATATTTTCGTGTCGGCACAATTCAAAAACAAGAAACTAAATTCCTTCTAGTTGGGCCTCCACCACTTCAATCCTCCACCAAAGGAAAGCTCATAAAAAAGAAACAATGAGGTTCTCAATCAATAAGGGAAGATGTTGGGGGTTGAACATTGTGTTCATACTTAAAGGACAAAGGGATGCAGACTCAATATGAAATAAATAATTTCTCCAGAGTAACTTTGCTCTCAAAGTTGAATTGTTTCTCCTTTTCCATAGCTCAGAATTGGCCCATTTATAGCCTTCAAAATGGAACTGAAGTGTCAATTCAGAATGTTTCCAGTATATGGAAGGCCAAGGATCATAGATCTCCTATTGTGACATGGAAACACGGCATTAATTTTCATTTTCTGGCACAAATCTTGATGTACGTGGGTTGTAGTGGAGAAACATGTGTATACACATGTTGTATAGTAGGAAAGATGCATACATGTGATAAAATATGTATTTTTAGTTCTGGATTTTATAAACAGGGATGATAAGTCTGCATAGGGAAATAGAAAAAGTCCTTCTGTCAAATATTGCATAGGGTGAGGCAAATCTTTCTACAAGACCTTTATCTCTGATTTTTTCCTATTCCATAAAAGTCAACATGTCCTAACCCTTTTTTTTAGTTGATTTCACCTTTTTATACTTGATACATCTCTCTTGTGGGTGTGTTTTTATTTGTTTTAAATAAGTTTTCATTTGCTTCTTTAGGATAGTCTGAAATTCCACATGGAAAAATATGTGTCACATCACTATGATTATTTCCTATTTGTAAATCAAGGAATTTACCTAGTTATCAAACACAAAACATAGTCTCTACCAAAATAGTTCTATTCTAGTAGCACATGAGAAGTCAATTTTCAAACGTGCTTCAAATATGATGATTGTGACCACAAGCCTAATTTCATGCAAAATTCATGCAAACGGTTATGTCTCTTGAGTTTGTCATTTTATATAACGATTACTAAATCCTATGCTCAATTTTAATTTCCCAAATAAAATCATGTTGGTACCTTGTGTATCCATTGATAAACCACGATTCAAAGCTCATACAAAATCATGATTTCAAATTTTTGAAGAAGCATTTTAAATAATAAGATGTAACTTATTTTTATTTACAGCCAAAACACTTTTGCATCAACTGTTATGTGCAGGTATTCTCATAAACCCGAGTAAGCGTGAAACCCTAAGAATTCACAGGTGTACAAAATTAGAAACTGAAAACATGTCTTCTAAGAAAGGAGGTTGAGTACTTCGACTAGAACCAGATGGGGTCGAGTTACTACAAGAATGACCAAAAATTATGGAGAAGTTCATAAATTATGGATGGTTTAAATTCTGCTACAAATTCTAGGGGCATCATGAAGAAATTTCATAGTTATTTTCCCTGAATTTCGATGGTTTTCAAACTCAAGTCGGAAATGTTTTTGTTTATGTTGTAGAGAAAAAATTGTCATCTTCCCATAAAAGGAGAAAGATGGTGGAATAAGAATAAGCTTCCTGCATGTATGTGTAATCAATTTTTAATGGAAGAATATCATAACCCAGACTAGAGCCATGGCATTCCAAATAAGTGGTTCAAGAAAGAATGGTAGAATGTATTAGCTATTGTTCATAGGTATGTAACCTGTGAGGGTAGGTATTCTTATGTTCATTGTTACCATATGGTATTTTTAATGGAGATGTAGAAATGAACTTGCCCTTTTATCCATTGAAGAGTCAAACCAAAATAGAAAATAAGGTACATACTAATCCAAAAAATGCTGATAAGATTCTTTTTCATCAAGGTATGATTAAAATATTGGTCATGTATGAATTAAATGAATTAGAGGTCTCTTGGAAACAATTACTCTCTTCATTAGGGTTTGAGGAACAAGTTATAAAAACACCAAAAAAACTCCTAACAAAAAAACCAAAATTTTAAAGGAAGTGGGAAGTGCTTCAAGGAGTGAAGTAAAAGAACAAGAGGAGGTTGTTCCTATGGAAAGGCATACTAGATTGAGCAAGATAAAGCTCGATTTGTAGAAAAAAACAAAAATCAAGCAGGAAACTGATTCCTCTGTTTCAAAATAGGGTATTGTAAGCTATGATAGGGTTTACATTAGAAGGATGACAAGACAAAAAATACAAGAATTAAAAAAAGAGAAATATGTACTCGAAACAAAATCTCATGATCTATCAATAGAGGAACTTCCAAACTAAAAACAGAACAAAAAGAAGAAGGGTAAACAACCTGGAAGTTTCCCCTATAGACCTCAAATGCGGCCTACCAATAAAATCAAGACTAATTCTAAAGCCTTATTCAAACCCTTTTAAAGGAAGATAATATGAATATCTTGGAGGATGATAGTCCAAAATAGACTCATAAGAAAGAAAATATGGTTTGTAGATCTGTAAGGAAGAAATCAACGAGGGAAACTAGGAGGGGAAAAAAGATACAACCAATGTTGAAGATTGAATCCTCTCAATGTGATGAAATAATGGAACATGACCCCACTTACAGTCCAAAGATGAAATAACTATCAGACTCATGGATAGAAATAGAATATATCCCACCTAAAGTTTTCGAAGAGTAAATNGGACAACAACTGGGATGGCGTTTGAAAATTGAGAAGTAAATTTAGACATACCATATGAAAAAGGACTAGAGGCCATAGGGATGGAAAGAACTTTATAGCCCAGTGAGTGACCAAGAGACCCAAAATGGTTCAAGGTAGTAGATTGAGAATTCACTCTAGGCCAAGCCATAGTAATTATAGGTGCCTCCACCACTACAACCATTGTGGTTGCAGGTGTTGAAGGGGTGCCATTAACTATAGTGGGTGTGGGAGTCGAAGCTCTCCCAGTTCTCTAAAGACTAGGTTCAATAATCATCATTGTAGAATCACAAGTCTAAACAGTGGATGTGTGTGTACCATGCCTAATAATTCTATGCCTTTTAGAAGGAAAAGACTCGAAATCTGGTGGTAACTGTAACAAGTGACGGGACCAGTGGGGACGTTGGTTCGACTCCATGATGACTTAAGACTCTAAATACAAAAACAAATCCTAAGGCCAACTAGTATTCAAAAAGCACACCAAAAGTCAAATGACCAATATGCACAGAAACAGGGTAAAGTGGATGAAAGTGGCCTCCCTCCCTAAATAAGGTATGTCTCTCCCAAGAGGAGTCTGAGAATCCCTACTAAATATTAGAGGTAATAAAATCAATTATAAGGGACCTTGTGGGCTTAACAACTAGTCAGTCAGATCCCCCTGGAGAGGTAATCCTCCATAAATATTTTTTGTTGTCCGACCCTTATTTGACCCAGGGTACTTGCTGAATAACCCATGCAAGTAACCTATGTGGCACCTAAGTAAAGAAACTAATAAACCACTATATAACTGATGCATAGGAGAGCAGTTGTAAGGGTAGAAAAGCTTGAAACCTTGAAAGCACCACCTCTCAGAGAGGTAAAGGCACTAGCAATATCCCTAGATACGAATAGACCCCCAGAAATATCTTTGATGCTAAGAAGGTATCGAGGGGATATCGCTTCAATCGGCCTTGAACAACCTCATGATTAAATCCAATGTGGGTGGAGCCTCCTGATATTACCAATTATACAATGGATTTCTCCACTCCCTTTCTCAGACACATATGTTGATTTAATTTCCTTGGAGAAGTATACTCACAAAAGCTTATTCCAAGGCACTAAATCCTAAGCTATTTTGTGCACTCTAGAAAATAAAATCATGACTAATCAGTTTTAAATTGTAGCATTAATTTTAGTGGTTGTGATTACTGAAAAACGTATGGTAGTGAAAATTATGATGTTATGACTCTGCAAGAAAAGTAAATATGAATATAATAAAAATTCCTAACTTCAATTTTCAATGAATGATATGCTTCTAATAACAAATGCAATTTTCAATTTCAACTCTGCAATTCTGAAGTAAAAATGAAATCTTTCATTACATGCACTAAGATAATGACAAGGACTCGAAAGAACAAAATGACAAGCAATGCAAAATGCCTATTTTTTTGTATTTTCAATATAATAAAAATGAAAATGCATGGATTGAAAAGAAACTTGATATATAAAATCTATTATGTATAGAAAGAGATAACTCAATCAGGATACCAAGCAACAAAAACCCCATCCCAATGTACAAGGAAAATCAAAATGAAAAGATGATGAGAAAGAATCTGCCCATAAATTCAACCAAAGATAGGTTTCCTGTCATCCCACAAACACCTAACAGTCACTATAGAGACTCAAGAAGGCTCAACAAACATCAAATACCACCTAACAACCACTAGACCAAAAACACATGCAAGGAAAGCTGATGTATGCGACTATTTAGGAAAACAAGTCATATGTGCGTAGCTTGAAGAGGGACAGTCTGCGTATATACGTGATTTTCAAGGAAAAAATTGCATATATGTTTCAAAAACAATTCCAGACAAGGGAGAAAGATGGAAAAATCAGACCCAAAGTGAACAAAGGCTGTCAAGCAATGATACAACAAGAAACATAATAGGAATGAGAGTAATCTAAGGAGAAAAGTACTCCAACCCCTAAGAAAGAAGATTCAATCCCCAATATGGTCGTCAATTCTGTTATAAGGAAAATCTCTCTATGGATAGGGTAAACCACAACAGGCGAAAATGACTGCATAAATCAACTCTCTTCTCAAGTATGTTATGAAAACGAATATGCTAGTAAGATAAGATAAAAGGCCTACCTCGTCCAGATGTTCGATGAAGTCCACCATTGAGCACTTGACCCAAAGAAATATACCTGCAACTAGTCCTCAAAAACCAAGCAAAGTAAGCATATGGTGATACTAAATGATGTTAGCACATTCAATAGCATAATCCATTAATAAAGATTAAAAATACACCCATGGAATGATAATTCAAATATTTGCAAGAATTGGATGGGAAAATAGTATTTCTATTAATATATGATCAAGAGAAGTGAAAATGTTACATATTTTCGTGTCGGCACAATTCAAAAACAAGAAACTAAATTCCTTCTAGTTGGGCCTCCACCACTTCAATCCTCCACCAAAGGAAAGCTCATAAAAAAGAAACAATGAGGTTCTCAATCAATAAGGGAAGATGTTGGGGGTTGAACATTGTGTTCATACTTAAAGGACAAAGGGATGCAGACTCAATATGAAATAAATAATTTCTCCAGAGTAACTTTGCTCTCAAAGTTGAATTGTTTCTCCTTTTCCATAGCTCAGAATTGGCCCATTTATAGCCTTCAAAATGGAACTGAAGTGTCAATTCAGAATGTTTCCAGTATATGGAAGGCCAAGGATCATAGATCTCCTATTGTGACATGGAAACACGGCATTAATTTTCATTTTCTGGCACAAATCTTGATGTACGTGGGTTGTAGTGGAGAAACATGTGTATACACATGTTGTATAGTAGGAAAGATGCATACATGTGATAAAATATGTATTTTTAGTTCTGGATTTTATAAACAGGGATGATAAGTCTGCATAGGGAAATAGAAAAAGTCCTTCTGTCAAATATTGCATAGGGTGAGGCAAATCTTTCTACAAGACCTTTATCTCTGATTTTTTCCTATTCCATAAAAGTCAACATGTCCTAACCCTTTTTTTTAGTTGATTTCACCTTTTTATACTTGATACATCTCTCTTGTGGGTGTGTTTTTATTTGTTTTAAATAAGTTTTCATTTGCTTCTTTAGGATAGTCTGAAATTCCACATGGAAAAATATGTGTCACATCACTATGATTATTTCCTATTTGTAAATCAAGGAATTTACCTAGTTATCAAACACAAAACATAGTCTCTACCAAAATAGTTCTATTCTAGTAGCACATGAGAAGTCAATTTTCAAACGTGCTTCAAATATGATGATTGTGACCACAAGCCTAATTTCATGCAAAATTCATGCAAACGGTTATGTCTCTTGAGTTTGTCATTTTATATAATGATTACTAAATCCTATGCTCAATTTTAATTTCCCAAATAAAATCATGTTGGTACCTTGTGTATCCATTGATAAACCATGATTCAAAGCTCATACAAAATCATGATTTCAAATTTTTGAAGAAGCGTTTTAAATAATAAGATGTAACTTATTTTTATTTACAGCCAAAACACTTTTGCATCAACTGTTATGTGCAGGTATTCTCATAAACCCGAGTAACCGTGAAACCCTAAGAATTCACAGGTGTACAAAATTAGAAACTGAAAACATGTCTTCTAAGAAAGGAGGTTGAGTACTTTGACTAGAACCAGATGGGGTCGAGTTACTACAAGAATGATCAAAAATTATGGAGAAGTTCATAAATTATGGATGGTTTAAATTCTGCTGCAAATTCTAGGGGCATCATGAAGAAATTTCATAGTTATTTTCCCTAAATTTTGATGGTTTTCAAACTCAAGTCGGAAATGTTTTGGTTTATGTTGTAGAGAAAAAATTTTCATCTTCCCATAAAAGGAGAAAGATGGTGGAAGAAGAATAAGCTTCCTGCATGTCTGTGTAATCAATTTTTAATGGAAGAATATCATAACCTAGACTAGAGCCATGGCATTCCAAATAAGTGGTTCAAGAAAGAATGGTAGAATGTCTTAGCTATTGTTCATAGGTATGTAACCTGTGAGGGTAGGTATTCTTATGTTCATTGTTACCATATGGTATTTTTAATGGAGATGTAGAAATGAACTTGCCCTTTTATCCATTGAAGAGTCAAACCAAAATAGAAAATAAGGTACATACTAATCCAAAAAATGCTGATAAGATTCTTTTTCATCAAGGTATGATTAAAATATTGGTCATGTATGAATTAAATGAATTAGAGGTCTCTTGGAAACAATTACTCTCTTCATTAGGGTTTGAGGAACAAGTTATAAAAACACCAAAAAAACTCCTAACAAAAAAACCAAAATTTTAAAGGAAGTGGGAAGTGCTTCAAGGAGTGAAGTAAAAGAACAAGAGGAGGTTGTTCCTATGGAAAGGCATACTAGATTGAGCAAGATAAAGCTCGATTTGTAGAAAAAAACAAAAATCAAGCAGGAAACTGATTCCTCTGTTTCAAAATAGGGTATTGTAAGCTATGATAGGGTTTACATTAGAAGGATGACAAGACAAAAAATACAAGAATTAAAAAAAGAGAAATATGTACTCGAAACAAAATCTCATGATCTATCAATAGAGGAACTTCCAAACTAAAAACAGAACAAAAAGAAGAAGGGTAAACAACCTGGAAGTTTCCCCTATAGACCTCAAATGCGGCCTACCAATAAAATCAAGACTAATTCTAAAGCCTTATTCAAACCCTTTTAAAGGAAGATAATATGAATATCTTGGAGGATGATAGTCCAAAATAGACTCATAAGAAAGAAAATATGGTTTGTAGATCTGTAAGGAAGAAATCAACGAGGGAAACTAGGAGGGGAAAAAAGATACAACCAATGTTGAAGATTGAATCCTCTCAATGTGATGAAATAATGGAACATGACCCCACTTACAGTCCAAAGATGAAATAACTATCAGACTCATGGATAGAAATAGAATATATCCCACCTAAAGTTTTCGAAGAGTAAATCATTGAAGAAACATCTTCAAAAGATCATAAACATGACAGAAAGGGAAAGAAACCTAAAATATTTATTGATCTAAATATACTTGCATATGTTGAAGAAAATCAAAGTGTAGACATGGAAGAAACACCGATTGAACCAAGAAAGCAGGGGATTGAAGAGTTTTATATGACCATTAAGGAATTGAAGAAGGAAAAGAAAACACTTGAAGTATGGAATAATAAGTTGTAGGAAAATGGTCCAAAGGTTGAAAGAAAAACACAAATCATAGTGTGGGTTGTTAAAGAAAGTTATAAATATGAACATCAAGTTGTATTGGATAAATGTGGTGCTTAAGACAAAGCTGCAATAAGAAAGAGGTCAAACTTCTGCTCAACAATGAAAAATGCCCCAGGATATGTCAGCCTGCTAGTTTTTCAAATTTTGAGCCCATTTCCATCATAAATGATAGTTTTTGGTAGCCCTCTTTTGACAAGATTATGAAGTAGTTTGAGAATTTGAAGGACCCATTTGCAAGCATATACAAGTTCAAATATTATGTCTCTAGTGCATCAACTTTGAAGAAATTTCTAGAGATTCCATTTTGCAGGTTAAATATATCTTTGGGATTGTGATTTAGTCTTAGAATTAGGTATTTCCCTAAAATCCAGATTATTGTTGTAATGCAATGAATGAAATGGAATGTAATTCCTATTTGTTATCCAAATATCAGGACTCAATCAAAATTGTATCTATATTTTAGGATATGATGAAACCAACTCTGTGTATAAAGAGAAAATTAGTTGATAGAGTTAAAAGGTTCAAGTTTTGTGGTGCTAAAGGAACATTTTGCCCTGGATTGTCATTCCTGGGATCTACTACATTTTTCACTCAATGGAAAAATAATTATGATGGTTAGCTTATCTTATTCTTATGTTGTTTATTCTATCTTACTTGAATGCATTGAATCTTTTTGTGAAGCATGTGATTTATCCTATTCATGTTGAATTTTAGTCAAATATTTTGTTGTTTACTCACCTGTTACAAGATTTGTGTTTAAGTATTTCCTTCTTGTTTCTAAATGATATTTGGGATCAAGAGTTTTCTCTGTAAGTGAACAAATTGTGAGACTTGCATTTTTCTTCTATTTTATCTCCATTTTACCTAATTTATTGGAATGATTGTCATTGACTAAGCTGAGTGTTTAGAAACTTGATTTAAAAGTGTAACCAACATCATATGTTTTCCAAACTACCCAATACCTGATCCACAAACCAATATAAAAATTCAATTTGATAAATCATTGCAATAACTGAGGTGCCATAGCTTGCCCTTAGAAGTCAAGGAAAACTTTAGGGACCAAACTAGCCTTGACGCAAATCATTGAATGTTTCTTAAAAGTATTCATCAAATTATTGGAAACTCCTCCAGCTAACTGATCCATCTGCAATGGGGTTGGTATAAAAAACTTGTTTCCCGACTGTTGAAGTATACAACTAATTAATGGAATCTATCTCCATATTATCATTTTTTGGTTCCGTGTACCTTGGACCTTTATAAGGATCTAGAGGTTGAGTAACCTTCATGCCATTAGACTTGAAATTCATGGTATCCTTTTTAATATCAATAAAAATATAGTTTTCACAATCCCAATCACTGCCTAACAGAGTTGGATATGAATCCTTCTCCCCCATTATTTCAACAACCTCAAAATCAACTATTGTTTTGACACCATTTAAGTCTACTTGAATCTTATGTATCCTTCTATAAAAATGAAGTACTAGTT
>JZKD02S2032916.1:0-18028 GCA_000966675.3 Picea glauca
AAGATAATTTTCCCATGTACACATGCGATTGTCACCAAGACAACCCATGTACACCCTCCAACAAGTGGTAAAAATAAAAAGGCAAGAGTTAACTCTCCAAACTTTCGAATTTTGTAGGATGTATGTTTATTAGAGAGACAGGCAGCATGAGGACATTGATTTTTTGGTCTCAGAGGACCCTGCTGCTATCGTTGTTTTATCACAATGTGGGTTGTTAAAGTTCTTCTAGTGTCTGTTTATGAGGTCACAACCTAGGTTGTTGAATTCTTTGATAGATTACTGACATCCTGACGTAGAGGAATTTATGCTCGAGGGGAAGTGGTTGACTCCAACAACTGAAGACATTTACTTCCTGACTGGTCTCTCGAGGAGAGGGGATCTAGTCAACTTGCATACTTTCCCCCATGGGCCTCACAACATTGAGGAGTTTATTGGACTCCATTGCAAGGCTGGTACTAAGAAAGTAGTTTCTCAGGTGCCTATACATAAGGTCCACAACCTATCACTCAAAGTTATAGTTCTACTCATTGGGTGGATCACTAGATCCATGGATTTGCATCAGGCTTCCCGGGCGCACATGCATTGTGCAGTACAGTGCTTAAATGAACGGATTTTTGACTAGAGTACAACCATCCTGGATTGCATGATGAGACAACTAACAGAGTGTCAGATACGGGAGCACCGAAACTTCGGGTTTGGTACTATTTTGTTCCATTTTCTTCGAGAGGGTACCCAGTCTAAGTCCTTGAGAGACAATACAAGGGCATGAGGCATCCCTCCTAGTGATATGCAGATGAGCGGCGATGTTTCCGTGATAGGGGGGAGGGAGGACCATTGAGTCCTTTGATGATAAATTTTTTGACTAGTGGTCATGGAAGATTCCAACAATAGAGGACTACCCCTATGCCAGGATCAATTTTTCTAGGGATCTTGACATGCCTGTACCTCCCAGAGCGAAGCGAGGAGAGATGGGTAAGATTGATTTTCAAAGTTATTTAAGTTTTATGTCTTTTTATATATATCATTTTTTTGTATACCAGTGTATCTGACACTTATGTATCTATTATGTATAGATGTGGGACTAGTGCATCCAACAGACTTCTCAAGGACTAGGCGACATCCTCAAATAGAGGCAGGACCAGCTGCAGCCATCAGACCAACAACAATAGTAGGGGGGCCTCCAGCCGGAGACACTGAGAGAGTATTGAGATGGGTAGAGAGGAACCTCATCGCGCTCACTCGTATAGTCCCTATGGTGGAGATCAAGGATATCCCATCGTTGATGCAACCTCGCGTAGTTGGGGTGCCACGAACCTAGTTCCATCTCTTCCGGCATTTGGAAAATGTTGTTGTTCACTATGGCAGGGTCAACAGGCCCCGCCCTTAGCTAGGTTGGACTACTTATGTGCCGAGAGCACTTTTTGTATATTTTTGAGGGCATAAGCCCCGTGACTCTTATTGGACATATTTTTTAGGTGCTTGTGCTCACCCATGTACTCTAATATTTTTGATATATATGTGGATATTTTACATCTTTTTACATCTTATGGATTACATCTATTTTACAAATGTATTTACATGTGCATGTGTGTGATTTTCCTTACATGTGTGCAATATGTCAATCTAATACATGATTATCTAAAGTATCTGTGATTTGATTCAATCTGCTAGGAACATGGATATACATAATGCAATCAAAGATCCATTCTAAGAGACGTACCCTAAGGAACCGTCAGTGTAGTGTAGGATCGTAAACGCGGTAAACCCCTTTTAACTAGGACACAACAAGTTGAGCATCTAAGTAGACCCAGAGGTGAGAGATACCATGCGACAAAGCATCATGAAGAAACTCTAAAAATGTGTTGTATTCGACAACATTGTTTGTGGCATCACCTAAACAGATACCTCTTGAAGATAGAAACTCGCCCCCAGGTTTGAAAATCACCCAAGCTATGGAAGCAAGCCTCCAAGTGTGCCGACTAGCACCATCTGCAAACCCAAATAACACCTCTGATTCACTTAACATATGCCATAGTGAAAAAAATGACATAAAAAATGACACGTTCATAAAACCAAAAAGACAAAGACTAAAAAGAAAATGTATAAGACTATACATGTGTTACAAGAATTCACTCAAGGAGACCCACCTACGAGTAATACTTCTTGAGGTATATCCCATTTCTAGGCTCCACCAAACCATTTCCCTCAAAGTCCTCCAGACAATAAGAACCCTTCTTTAGAACCTCCTTTATGATGAAAGGTCCGAATCATATGGGTTTGAACTTGCCTACCCCCATGGGGTCCTTATCTTGGTCATAGAATAGGACAAGGTCTCCTTCAAAGAAAATTCGAGGATAGACAGACCGATCATACTGACACTTGATTTTTTTTTTGTGAGCCTCATTAGCCAAGGCTGCATCCTCACGCTGCTCAAGATATAATAAATGCTCCTGAAGCGGTGAAGTGTCTGGGAATAACTATACTGCCAATTTTAGAGAGGGGATCTGGCACTCTATAGGCAGGACTGCTTTCAACACGTAAACGAGTTGAAAATGCGAGAAACTAGTCGTAGTCTTAACAGACGTTCGATAGGTCGATAATGTTGAGTACAACATCAAATGCCAATTTGACCTGGCCAAATTGATAATTCACTATAGAATAGTCTTAAGGGATTTATTCACAGCTTCCACCTAACCATTCACTTGTGGGTAGCAGGGTGAAAAATGTTCCTGCCTCAACCCAAGCTTTGATGTTAACTTGGACATCATTTTGATCTAAAAGTGACTGCCATGGTCAGTGACAATCTCTCTCGGGACACTGAACCTTGCTATTATCCGGTTAAGAAAAAAGAGAGTTGTTGTCTCGCCATCATCTTTAAACATTGGCATAGCTTCGACCCACTTTGTGAAGTATTCTACTGCTACGATGATATAATTGTGCCACCTTGCGGAAGGAGGGTTGCATGTAGTGTAATCAATCCCCCACTTGGTGAAGGGATCAACCGTGACGATGGGAAACATGGGAGCAGGGTGTGCCCTCATCTTCTGAGAGAAGATATGACATGGGTGGCACTTCTTGATCGATTCAACATAATCTTTGATTAATGTCACCCAAAATTAACCGGATCGTAGAATCTTTTGGGTTGTTTCCAACCCAAACAAATGACCTCCACATGCTCCTGTGTGGAAATCGTTAAACATGATTTCCGCTTCTTCATGAGTGAGACATCAGTGAAGGATGAAATCTACACCTAGATGATACTAAGTGTCCTCGAGTATTAGATAGTTCTTAGCTTGATGGTGTATACGGCGACACTCATCACGAGAAGCAGAGGTGGGGCACTTCAAAGGCTGGAGATAGACTAGTATATCTCCATACCACGGGTCCGAGGACACGATAAAAAACATGTCTCCTTTGATAGACGACTCCTCGGGTATAACATCACATGATTCGACTGAAAGTTATGAAATAAGTTCCGCGAAGACCAACGACTTTTTGGATTTCGCCGAGACAAAATCCAAGTCGAATTATTGGAGGATAACTATTCATCTATTGATATGTCCATCGATTACACGTCGTGTCAACACATATTGAAATGGATTCACAGTAGAAATGGCGGTGGTCTTGCGAAACAACATGTAATGATGTAACTGTTGGACAGTATGAACGACTGCCAACGCAAGTTTTTCAACGTCGAAATAATTGAGTTCCAGTCCAACCAGGCCTCAGCTCAAGTAATAGATTATGTATTCTTAGAGAAAATCATCCTCTTAAACCAAGACCATGCCGATGGTTGACTCTGCAGTGACCAAGTATAATAAGAAATATTTATTATAATTGGGTGGCCAAAGCAGAGGAGTATACGTGAGGGTGCATTTCAATGCTTCGAAAGAGCATTGAGCGGCTTCATCCCAATGAAAAGGAACACCCTTCTTCAGTAAATGCATGAACCCCTTTGTCATCTCGGCATAGTTTCTGATGAAATGTCGTAAGAAGTTGAATTTTCCCTGTAAACTTTGAAGCTAATGGATTGTGCATGGGGGAGGAAACTGAACTATCGCATCATCCTTTAAAGGATCGACCATGATCCATGTTCTTGAAACTATGAAACCGAGTAGAAGACCCGATGTTACACAAAAACTTCATTTGTTTGGATTCAAGAGAATCTGGTAGTAGCGAGATCACTCAAAGATAAGTTGGAGGTGTGTTGGATGATCAGATCTCTTACGAGATTGTGATGCTAAATAATCAATATAAGCCTCAACTACATGTTTGAGGTCATGGAAAGAAAAAGACATGGCCCACTGAAAAGTAGCTCTAGCATTTTTCAGACCAAAAAGCATATTTCGATAAGCAAATTTACCCCATGGACAAATGAAAGTGGTTTTGTGTTGATCTTTGGGTTTGATCTGTATCTGATTGTATCTCAAAAAACCATCCATGAAAGAAAAGGCCTCACAACCTGCGCATTCATTGACTATCTGGTCAATAAATGGCATGGGGAAATTATCCTTTAGACAGGGTTTGTTCACATCATGGAAGTCCATACATACGCGAATCGTACCTTACTTTTTGTTGACTAACATGGGATTTGAAACCCATTGATTCAATCGAATGGGGTAGATGAAAGAAGCTTTGAGTAGTTTCTCTACTTCAGCCTTAATAGTTGTTTCTTTCTTGGGATTAACTATACAAAGCTTATGTCAGACCGGCTTGGCATCAGGATATGTCGTGATTTCATGTTCAACAATTATTGGATCTATGCCTGGAATTTCCTCGTAAAGCCAAGAAAACATGCCATGCAATTCTTTAAATAAATCCATGTAGATTTGACTCTCCTCGGGGGAGCAATCTGCTCCAAAGAAGATATTCTCCATGACGCCAGGGATTCTGGATATATCAATAGGTATCATTGTAGTGATTGTTTCCATATTTCCTTCAGCATAAACTATGTGCGTAGTCAAAGGATTGATAGGACGAGCCCTATCTCTGATGCAAACCCGCCACCCAGGGCACGTCCGCTTCCATAGGACCTCCTTCTTGAACGGCCCAAAGAACTAAACTTCTCTTCAAAACCCCTTATCGGGAGTTTTCTGCCCACACAGGACTCTCCTTATGGTCCCCCTTGTCTTATCGGGAGATCAGACTTCGCGTAATCGTGAGTCTTGAACTCACAGGTTCAGGTCTCACAAATCCTGAAACCCGATGAACATTCACCCCTGTGTTCCTTGCTTTTATCGGGAATTCTCTCGTTGGGAAATCGGCCTTTACGAGGTCATAGACACCTTTCCTCGCAAATCCCCGATTCTCGATGCCTGATAGCACCTAACATTGGCCCACTACAAGGCTCAACCTTCCAACACCTGTCCTATGCTCTACGCCTATGGCCCACACTCCCAAGGTGATCGAGAAATTGCGTATCGGAGTTTTGCAATTTCTATTGCACTCATTCACAGACCCTTCCAAGTCCCAATCTCTGATATACGATGACACATGTCCTCCACCGAAAGGTTATGACTGTGGGACCATCGCGTTTCAGGATTTTGCAACTTCTCTTGTTGTGAGTTTCTCGTCATCGAGAATCCTAAAATGTCGATCCCCGATGCGTGTGTGGGCTCTCTCCTCCACGTCACCGCTTCCTCGCCAATATATCGGGTATCGCGAAATCGCGATTTCTGGTGCAGCGATTTTGTTGTATGCGGGAACCCCGAAATGTCGAACCCCGACCCTTTCAGATCCTCGCACACGTGTCCCTCAGATCGAACGGCTACGATTGCGTCGAGAAATTGCGGATCACAATTTCAACAGGAACCCATCTCTTGACTTTGGAAACCCCGATGGGTTAAATCCCAACTCCTGCCTTGATGTATGACACATGTCTTATTGAGATCAACGACTGAGATCCTTTCTCGGGATTTCGAGAATCACAAGGTCCCGATTCTCTGCCTTGACAAAACCCCGATGACCTTGATATCCCGATGACTCCTCCTGGACTCCTCGTCTGTGTAATAGGACTTAAAACCTGCGCAACTTTCCTGAGATCTGACAGCTGACGGGACTTCATTGGTTTCCTCTGCGAATCCTGACCATCGATTCCTCCTCCTTGAGGATTTATTGAGAAGCCTAAATGTTCTTTCTCAGAACTTGTCCTCTGACACCTGCACTTGCATCTCCTGCTCAAACTTTCCTCAGCACAAGACTTCTACGCTCCCCTTTAACGTTACCACGAAGGTACTATACCTCCTAATATTTTCCGCTCTGATTCTTTCAGAGGAACTTGCGCACACTCCTTGCACTCACCATTCAACTACTTCCCAAGTGTTGAATCCTCCCAACTCTGCACACTTCCTGTAGCAGCAATCTTCGATTTCCTTTTCTCAGATTCACAACTGAGACTTCTTCTTCGGCCTGCGCACTCCTTACTCGGCTTCAACAATCCATTTCCATTTCCACTTTTGGGTGAATGAGAACAAAAGTTACACTACTGAGCCTTCATCAACGCACTCCTTGTGGATGAATTCAACTGCACACCTTGTAGGAATCTCTTGTCTCAGATAGAGAAACAATTGAACCTCACTCTCGCTCTCTTTCAGACTTCAGTTGAAACATGGAATCGCATCCATAGAATATACAAAGCAAATGCATAAGAAGAAAGCAAACATTCTTGAGCATAACATCAATACATAGAGAAAACAACACAAACCATGTGCTTGAATCAAAGCTTCCTTCTATTAATTCAACTGTCTTTACATGGGTGTTCTTCATACGACATTCTCTGCTTGCTCTTCTCTTCTGAATGCTGGCTAATGTTACAATCATAATGAGGGTGTCTATATCCGTTTTCCCTCCTTCCATCTAAAACTATCTAATCTAGAAATAAATCCTACCTACCTGCATTAACAAGATTAAATGCCTCCTATCTACTTTAGACAAGAGCGTATGGATTGAGGTCTAATACAATATACAAAAGGCGCTCTTTCATAAATGGTTCATTGAAGGTTTGGCACTTCATTTCCAAAGAGTTTTCAAAGTAATATGTCATGTGTTAAAAAAAACACATGCACTGGCTCCACGCCCGCTTTGGTAACTGCAATGCTCCTGCATCATACTCCTTGGCTTGAAAATTTTCATGGAATCCTGTCCATGAGCTCCTGCACGGTCTATCCATGCTTTTGAATCTCTTCTTCAGTCTCCCAGCTGGCATCTTCCACTGGGTGGTTCTTCCATTTGACCAGATACTCGAAGCATTACTTTCATCTGGTCTTTCTACTGACTCTCTTGTTAAGTATACGCTCCATCTGTGGTCTCTCAACAATCGGCATCTGCTTCTGCCATTGGATTTTTGGTTGTCCATCACTTCTAGCTCTTGCTTCCTCAGCCTTATAGGGATATAATTCTGAGACATTGAATGTCAGAGATATTCCGATCTCATCCGACAACTCAATTTCATAAGCGTTTTCTCCCAATTTATTTAGTACTCTGCATGGCCCAATTTTCTTCATTTCTAGCTTATTGTATGTTCCCCTTGGGAACCTTTCCTTCCTCAAATGTGCCAGAACTAGATCACCAACTTCGAACTGAAGTTGTCTCCGATGTTGATCTGCTATGCGATTATATTCCTGGTTTGATTCTAGCAATCATTTCTTCACCCTGCTGTGAAGTTCTTCCATCGCCTCTGCGAATTCTTCTACGCTTGCGCTCCTAGTCATTATTTGATCTGAGTCCCTCAGTTCAGATACTCCTCTTGGCTGCCTACCATATACACTATCAAATGGACTTTTTCCTGTGCTTCTGTTTACAGAGTCGTTGTATGCAAACTCTTCCTGTGGCAACACATTGTCCCAGATGATGTGGTGCTCTATCACCAAGCTTCTAAGTAAGTCTCTCAGACTTCCATTTACCACCTCTGTTTGCCCATCCGTCTGAGGATGATAGGAAGAACTAAACATCAAATTAGTTCCCATCTTCTTCCAGAGTGTCCTCCAGAAATGTCCAATGAATTTTGTATCCCTGTCTGATACTATGCTTCTAGGTAAACCATGAAGTCTAACAACCTCCTTGAAAAACAAATTTGCGATATGAGTTGCATCGCTGGTCTTCTGGCATGGGGAAAAATGTGCCATTTTGGAAAACCTGTCAACCACCACAAATATCGAATCATGTCCTCTTCGCATCCTAGGCAATCCCAATACGAAATCCATCCTGATTTCATCCCATGGCCTCTCGGGTAAGGGTAATGATTGATAGAATCCCACATTCTGCTTCCTGCCCTTTGAATGCTGGCAAATTCTGCATCTGTCAACAAACTTCTTGACTTCTGACCGCATCCCTAGCCAAAAGTATGCTTCTCTTAGCTTTGCAAATGTCTTGTCGTGGCCAAAATGCCCTGCCAATCCACCACTGTGCTTTTCTTTCAACATATTCTCCCTCATGGAGCAATTCAGAATACACAGTTGATTGCCTCTGAACAACAATCCATTTTGTATCATGTAATCTATCCACGGGCTTTTGTCTCTTAGAACTGGATTCTCAGTTGCTTCATATGCCTTTGCAAAATCTGCATCACTTGCATACATGTCCTTAAGGTTTTCAAAACCCAATTTTTTGACTCGAAACTTCTGCAGCAACAAACACTTCCTGCTCAAAGAATCAACCACTTTGTTAGCAGTACCTGAAATGTGTCTAATTACAAATGAAAAATTATGCATATACTCTACCCATTTAGCATGTTTCTAATTCAACTTCTCCTATTGAGTGACAAACTGTAATGCA
Organism: Picea glauca; assembly: GCA_000966675.3. Taxonomy (NCBI): domain Eukaryota; kingdom Viridiplantae; phylum Streptophyta; class Pinopsida; order Pinales; family Pinaceae; genus Picea; species Picea glauca. Next base: position 8,773 of record JZKD02S2032916.1, read on the forward strand.
TGATTATCACTATACAAAACAAATTCTTTCAGGATCAAGTAATGCCTCCATTTCTTCAACGCTTGTATGATAGCATAAAACTCCTTATCATACGTGGAGTACTTTACTTTTGCCTCATCCAGCTTCTCACTGAAATATGCAATTGGTCTGTCCTCCTGGATCAAGACCACTCCTATGGCAAAGCCACTTGCATCACATTTTACCTGGAACACTTTCGTGAAATCCGACAATACCAAAATCGGTTGTTCTGTGATCTTTCGTTTCAACAGATTGAAACTCTTTTCTGCCTCTTCAGTCCAATGAAAAGATTTATGTCTTTTCTTGATAGTATCCATCATTGCTACACTAATTCCACTGAAATTCCTAAATTTTTGGTAGAAACTAGCTAAACCATGAAAACTTCTCACCTCAAAAACATTTCTCGGTGATGGCCAATTCTTAATCACTTCCACCTTGTCCGGATCCATCTTCAACTCATTCGATGAAATAACAAAACCCAGGTAAATGATCTCTATCTTCATAAATGAGGACTTCTTCATATTAATCAACAGCTTCTCGTGTTGTAGCTTCTTCATTACTGCAGCTAAATGCTTCAGATGTTCTTCTTTTGTTTTGCTGAAAATGAATATGTCATCCAAATAAACAATGACAAACTTCCCAATGAATTCCTTTAGTACTTCATTCATCAACCTCATGAAGGTACTCGGTGCATTCGTCAAGCCAAACGACATGACTAGCCATTCATACAACCCTTCGTTGGTTTTGAAGGCTGTCTTTTATTCATCGCCTTCCCTCATGCAAATCTGATGGTATCTGCTTTTCAAATCAACTTTTGAAAAAAAATTAGCTCCACTTAAATAGTCCATCAAGTCATCCATCCATGGTAATGGAAACCTGTACTTGATGGTTATCTTGTTAATGGCTCTAGAATCTGTACACATTCTCCACCCTCCATCTTTCTTTGGACTCAGTACCGTCGGAACGTCACACAGACTTAAACTTTCCCTGATCAGTCCTTTATCTAATAGTTCTTGCACCTGCCATTTGACTTCTTCGTTCTCCTGCGGCATCAACCTGTACGCAGCTTTGTTCGGAAAACTGGCTCCTGGTATGAGGTCTATATGGTGACTCACACCCCTCATCGACGACAACGAATGAGGTAATTCGTCTACCACTATGTCAGCGAACTCTTCTAGCAGTTCTTGAATTTCTTTCGTCAAATCATCCACTCTTGTGCTGGTCAAGATGACTCTTGGTTTCCTGACCACAAAGAATTGTGGATCTTACTTCTTATTCACTTTCGCCAGAAGTTCCTTCCCACTCATGAGAAGTAAAATATTCCTTGGTTCTGGTTTTACTTATTTTTCTTTAATTGGAAGTAACATATGTGTTCTTCCATTCTTCTCCAAAGTATATGTATTCATCTTCCCATCATGAACTATGTTCCTATCATATTGTCATGGTCTACCTAGCAATAAATGACATACATCCATAGGAATAACATCATAGATTATTTTATCATTATATCCTCCTATCTTGATGTCAACTAAGCATTGTTTGGTGACACTTACCTGATGTCCCTTCTGTAGCCATGAGACTTTATATGGACTCCGGTGATCAGTTGTCTCCATTTCTAGTTTCTCCACCATCTCGGTTGAAACGAGATTGTCCGTGCTTCCACTGTCCACAATAACCTTGCATTTCATGTCTTTGGTCTTGCATGTGGTTCTGATAAGTCTATTTCTCTGAGCTGGTTCCTCCACCTCCTTCTCGGGTGTTAAGAGAACCTTATGCATCATCAACGACCTTCCGTCTTCTGTGTCTTCTGCTTCAACATCTCGCCTCTATTCCTCGGTGATGTGAGCTTCTCCTCCATCTTTCTTCCTATATGGACAGTCAACTGCCTTGTGTCCATTTTTTCCACACGTGAAGCATGTGATGACTCCACCTTTGCCTCTTCCTCTACCTCTGGTACGAGGAAAGGTATTATTATCAGTGTATCCTCTGTCCTATTTTGTCTGTTTCCTTCACTATTTAGCATGCTGGCCTCGCTGTGAGCTTCCACCTCTTTTTGTTCTCGTTTGAGGCTTCCTCCATTCGTCCTTGGATTTCTGGAATCTATCTTGGGCAGCTGACTTACCTTTTGGCTGGCTCCTACCTCGGCCTCGCTATGCTGGCTTACGGCTTAGATTTTCCTGAGCTTTCAACGCCATCTGATATGCATCCTCCATTGTTCTGATGGTTTTCATACTCATCTCATCCTGGATATCGTATCTCAAGCCATTCATAGACGTGACAACTTTTTCATCATCGCTCTCTCGATGACCTGCTCTGATATTTAGCTTGTAGAATTCCTTAGTATACTCCTTCACTGTCATCAGTTTCTGTCTCAGGTTCTGCATTCTCCTGAACAATGTGATTTGATAATCCCTTGGGATGAACTTTGCCTTCATCTTTTCCATCATTCAATCCCAGCTTTTGATCTTTTGCTTACCTTTGGAACATCTGTCTGCTTGAAGTTCATCCAACCATAATGCTGCATGTCCGTTCAATTTTGTGACAGCATGCCTAACCTTCTTATCCTCTTGGATATCCTCATAATCGAAGTAGGTATCAAGGGCTCTAATCCAGTCTAGAAGCTCTTCTGCATCCAGATTCCTTTCATAAGCTGGAATATCCATCTTTGTCTTTGAACTCATCCAGGCGATAGCTTTAATTAATCGCTCATTGGATGCATCTTCGGTTGCAACTTCTCCTTGTTGTTCAGCTTCAACTTTGCCTTCGGAGTCACTCAGATCTCCAACACTGGTTTTGCATCTCTGCGCTGCTTCCATATCTTCCAATCTCGCTCAGAGATCATGTATCTGCCTTTCCATTTCCGGATTTTTTGCTTGTCTCCCTCTTCCTCTTTGGTTTCCCCTATCCTCTAGATCGGGTGATTGTGTTTCTCTCCTCGGCGACATGGTGAAATTTTCATTTCTTCCCTGCTACAGAAAACAGAGAAATTTTCTCGGTCTGATACCACTCTGATGCAAACGCGCCACCCAGGGCACATTCGCTTCCACAATACCTCCTTCTTGAACGGCTTGAAGAACTAAACTGCTCTTCAAAACCCCTTATTGGGAGTTTTCGGCCCCCACGGGACTCTCCTTATGGTCCCCCTTGTCTTATTGGGAGATCGGACTTCGCGTAATCGCGAGTCTTGAACTCACAGGTTCGGGTCTCACAAATCCCGAAACCCGATGAACATTCACCCCTATGTTCCTTGCTTTTATCGGGAATTCTCCCGTTGAGAAATCGGCCTTTATGAGGTTGTAGACACCTTGCCTCACAAATCCTTGATTCCCGATCCCCGATAGCACCTGGCATTGGCCCACTGCAAGGCTCAACCTTCCAACACCTGTCCTATACTCTGCGCCTATGGCCCACACTCCCAAGGTGATCGAGAAATTGCGTATCGGAGTTTCACGATTTCTATTACGCTCGTTCACAGACCCTTCAAAGTCCCGATCTCCGATATACGATGACACCTATCCTCCACCGAAAGGTTATGACTATGGGACCGTCGCGTTTCGGGATTTTGTGAATTCTCCTGTCGTGAGTTTCTCGTCACTGAGAATCCTGAAATGTCGATCCCCGATGCACGTGTGAGCTCTCTCCTCCACGTCACCGCTTCCTCGACACTCTATCAGGTATCGTGAAATCAAGATTTCTAGTGCAGCGATTCCATTGTATGCAAGAACTCTGAAATGCTGAACCCCGATCCTTTCAGATCCTCGAACACGCATCCGTTAGATCAAACGGCTCCGATTGCATCGGGAAATCGTGGATTGCGATTTCAACAGGCACGCATCTCTTGACTCCGGAAACCCCAATGGGTTAAATCTCGACTCCTGCCTTGATGTCTGACATGTGTCTTATTGAGATCAACGACTGAGATCCTTTCTCGAGATTTCGAGAATCACAAGGTCCCGATTCTCTGCCTTGACAAAACCCCGATGACCTTGATATCTCGATGACTCCTCGTCTGCGTATCAGGACTTAAAACCTGCGCAACTTTCCCGAGATCTGATGACTGACGGGACTTCACTGGTTTCCTCTGCGAATCCTTACCATCGATTCCTCCTCCTTGAGGATTTATTGAGAAGCCTAAATGTGCAAGGAGTGTGCACAAGTTCCTCCGAGGGCAAGACTGAGTCTAAATAATCAATATCAACAAGGGAATCTTTAGCCCAAATAGGCTCGAGAACCGGATCTAACTCTTGTGCGGGAGTCGGATCGGGGTCGGAGGAAGATCGTTTGACTATAAAGTACATAACTTATTCCATGGACAAAGGCATGGCCATGCCATGGTGCCCTGTCCCTTCCATTGTAGCTGATGGGGAAGGAAGAGTCAACGAATCGTTAAAGTAAGTCGTGCAAAACAACGAGATTTGAATGATTTCATCCCTAGGCTGGTTGGGGCCAACTGATATGTAATTGACATTGCCTGTGGAAGGTGAGTAATCAAAAGTACCCATCAAAGTTGGGCACAAACCAACCCCTACTTTGATGATGTCAGGCTAAGGGTTATCAATCATCGGGGCCATGGATACCCTCGATGAAGGGTCAAGACGGGAGAAGGATAACTGATCAATGGAAACGATCTGAATCTCGTTTGGAAATAACAAGACGTGGAAAATTGTCGTGACCACTTCTTGCATAACATAGGTCCAACTCCTTCCTAACAAGAGATTGTAGTCAAGAGACACATCGACCACTTAAACCTCCATGCACTTGGTCTTTCACCCTAACTGCACGGGAAAGAGGGGATGATTCCATGTGGTCAGAATGAACGACCATCGAAAGCGGTAAGAAGAGTAGGTGACAGAGACAAAACGGGTTGGCCAATGGCCTACCAACACACCAAATACATCATGCATGTCGAGGCACCCTCATCAACCACCGTACGGAAAAAAATTCGAGTAAAAGTTTTCGTGGTGTAAGCCACTGCTATCTGAAATTCCACGTGGTAAGGAAGACAAGGTTTTAAGTCGGTCATATCAAGCATGATCATTCTTAGATTAAAAGTATCAGCAAATCCTAAGGAAACTAACAAAGCCTTTCTCTAGGAAGGGCAACTCTGGAGGACTTCCAAAGTAGACATCGCACAAGGGTTTTATGACAAATCCTCCAACATAGAGTAGTTCTGGGCGACCCTTGCATTTGGGTTGTGGGAAGCTTTTTGGAATGCACCTTTTGGGATGCGTTTCATTTATTTTCCCAACATCTTCTCTATTTGGAGAGGAAGTGATGGGGTTTCGACTTCTTTACCCTTCTCAAATGTGTTTTCTATTCTATAGTCGCGTGTCCTAGTTGTTATGTCAACGCTACCTTTCATGATTTACATATTTGCAGACGAAGGATTAATCAGAGACGGAGGGGGTCCCCGACTACCCCCTTCTGCACTCGAAGAGGATTGAGTTAAATTTTTCCCATGTAGAAATGGATTCATTAACATGATAGGCTATTGTTGTGTCAATAACTTCTGGGCCTCCACAAGCCAAGGGCACTGGTGATTCGAGTGGTCTTCCATGCAAAGATTACATGGATACTTTGACTTCTTATTTTTTGTGTTGTCCCTACCAACATTATTGGTAGGTTTCTTATCACCCTTACCCTTCTTTCATTGTTTATTCTTTCTGCCAGGTTGTTGAGTGGCCTTCAGGTTTTTCTATTGCACACTATGTACATCCAACTTTTGAGTAGGGGGAGCATCTGAACTAGTGGTCTGGTTGTCCGTTGTTTGTTGTATTGACAATTGTTGCAATTGTTTGTTTACATGGCCATAATTAGTTTATTAGTGTTCTATGATATTAAATTTTTTTTTTTAAATTATGAAGCTTTCTATGAAATTTAGTGCCCATGTCGAATTTTGGTCAAGGATGCAACAATTGCACCAAGGGCTCTAGTGAAATTGTTGCAATTGATGTGATAGCTGATGAAATTTAGTGCCCGTATCAAATTTCATATCGAATTAGTGTTGGTGCAGGCTTTGTTTCCTCCTCCCGTCGACCTCGAATGGTTGAAGGATGAAAACGATCTCGGACGCAAATAGTTGAAGGTGAAAAATGTTGCTAAATATTTTTTGTAGCTAAATAATTGGCAATTTTGGCACTCAAGGTCTTGGGATTTTTGCGACTGCATAGGAGAGAACTACAAGAACACATCATGTTTTCACACAGAGATAAACATTTGCACGATGGAAGGAATAATGAGGATGTGCAAAACTAGTTTTTTATTGCGCATGATAGAATATAAAAGATAGCACATGCAGGCCAAATCAAAGAATATATTCAAGAACCTTCTTGAATAATAAACCAAGGCCAAATCAAAGAATATATTAAGAACCTTTTCCAATAATAAACCAAGACAGGACAAGAAATCATGGGATAGAGGATGGATGATATGGTAAAGTTTGTTAGGATAGCCACCCTCCAAGGAGGTGTCACATGCTAGAGAGAGAAGAGCAGAGAAGAAAGAGATAGAGAAACACAAAAAAAGAAGGAATAGAAGAAGAAGAACCAATCATTTTTCACTATGAGACAATTCTGGAAAACAAAGTATGTCTGATTTGATTTTTTGTAATAGTATAGCTCGATTTTTGGATGAGTTCAATCGAAGTGTTGTAACAATTTTGTGTAAGTCTGGAAGAAGTAATGTTTAGAGTTTGTAAGGGGGTTAGTTTTTTAATGTAGAGCATGAACATAGAGTTCTTGGAACAATGTAATGCATTGGCTATAGAATGAATCAAAGCACAAAGAACATTTCAGTGGGTAATATCAGTCTTTTTATATAATACAAATGGATGGAGCAACCTCTCTGTCGATTGTTATGTGTTTGTGAGTTAAATGGATTCTTATGTTAATGGTTTATGTTGTTAATTTATTAATTGGTTATGATTAAATAAATGAATGACAACCATTCCTTTCATTTCTTATCCCTGCATATCCTACAGAATACAAAATGGTCTTTGTGATTCTCATTACATTTTTACTCTATTCAGTCCTTGAATAAATATTGATATGTTGATGCCTTGGGAATTTGTTGGTAAATGCTTGATAAACCCAAGGTCATCAACCCCACAATGCAAGGAAGGATGGATGTAAGTGAGACAACAAATGTCTTTGTTTCCCACTCATGAAGGTTTTGTAGTGCAGGGTGAAGAGACAGAATGAGGTGGAATAGGAAATACAAGATGAGAGACTAATCCTATGATAACCAATGTTGAGCATTGGAAAGAAAGGTATATCTACACTAATTTGGGTAAGATTTTCTTTGTTGAATTTCCATGTTCACTATATGAATGGATAGAGAGGAAAACAACTATTAACACTAATCCGAGACTCCAACAACCACTAGACTAGGAACATACAACAATTAGTCGACTAAAAAATATGGATAATAAGTGGGCTCAAGTAATCAACTTTTGTCTCACTCGAGTAAAGGAGTGATACATTATTGATTTCTCCATTGAATACAATGATTTTTTGAGTGAGTCTAAAAGAAAATTTGATGAAGGTCATAAGAAGAGATTGTTGGAAGAAACTCCTATGTGGATAAAGATGTTTTTCATAGATAAATGATTGATGTGCATGGGGCCTTAAATGATGGCCTAGTAGACCCCCTAGAACTGAAATGGTGTGGAAAGAAGGGGGGATATAGAGACACAAAATCGATCCATTCAAATGCATCCAAAATATGTTGAGATGAGGTGAGGAGAGAATGGAACCAAAGGGGAAAATGAGAGAAAGAATCGAAAGATAAGAAATAAGAGTTGATATCATGAGGAAACAAGAACAATAGAGCAGAAAGAAGATAGCAAGGAGTGAAAGTAAATGGTTTGGAACTATACTAAAGAGGAAGGAGACCACACTAGGAGGAAGTGTGGGAAAGATCATTTTTTTAGGGAGGAGCACAGACGGAGATAATCCTTCGAAGAGACACAACATTAAGAGTAGGGTACCAAGAGAGGATACTAGGAGTAGTAGTAGTAGTAGTAGGGTCAAAGAATAAAAATTGAGATCCCTTTGTTGTTGAGAGATGTCACAACATCAATGGAAGACGAGGTGCAAAGTAGAGACATTGATGTAAGAGAAGATGGTGAAGAACCCCTTAGGGAAGGGGAAGGGGATTTGTCTATTTTAAATGGTCTTGCGCTGCTTTAGATAGGAATTTCTTTGGTATCCCTCATTAGATATGATGAGAGAATATGGAGGAACCTCGTCTTTGAAATACCTCCCTTGAGCATTTTCAACCAAGAAGAAAGAACTTCTAACAAATTTGTGATAGGAGTAGAAGAAAAAAGAGTAGAACAAAGAATAAGAGAGGTCATAAATGAATAAGAAGATGAAGTCAACAATACATCATAGGGAAGAGTATCGGTACCAATATCACCAACAACTAGTATTCAATCCATAGGACATATGATATAAAAACCTTAAGTTACCAATATAACCATTAGTGTTTCTTTGATAACAAATCTTTTTCAGTTTCCAAGATCTTTAAAATGACAATTCATCTTGCATTTCTATGTGATTAGCCTCACTTAACTAGACTATAATGCTTGTGAAATTACTTTCTTAATCCAATCTTCATAAGTAATTTGTGATGTGTAAAGAAGAGATTATGAGAGAAAAATATAGACACAAGAATAAGAAAACTTGTTAACGAAGTTCACCAGACATCCTTTTTACGTCTCTGGGTCCACTCCCAATAGTGAGACCACTCTTCATTATTCTCAAACCACTGAAATATTACAAAGAAAGTCTTACAATTCAACTTATGAAATCACTTTTCATAAGTGCAACTCTATGAAAAAAAAGAGAAACAACCATTGCCTTCTACATGAAATTATGAGACTCTAAAGTATAGACTCTACTATACTTGTCTCATAAACAAAGGATCTGGGATCACTTTATGGATCAGATTTAGACTTCTCTCAAAATCATGCAAATTTTGACTATAATGATGATATACTACTAAGCAGGCCCTCGTGACCCCCCCTCTAGCACAAACTCCGATGTTTCTCTTTGTTATATATGTATCACCTTAGTTTTCTTGTCCATGCGTCTCTTTAAGACTTTTATGTTAAGCTACAGTAATTGAGGAACATAGGTCACATTCAGACTCCTCTTGAAATTATGCAGCATTTGAGTATAAATTCGGTAGACTTATGAATAGGATCTTGGGACTTCCCCTATGGCACAATGTCCAA
>JZKD02S2032927.1:30998-41780 GCA_000966675.3 Picea glauca
AGATGGCAAAAGTGAATTGCCTTCCTAAACCTGGTCCTTCCCTTAAGATAGGATACCTCTCCCATCAAATCGACCCGAGGATTGCTTGCTCTGAGGTCCCAAGAGTTGACCAGTCAAATAAGATTACCCCCGATTGGGTTAGCGTCCTCTTCCCCTCGGTCCCTTTCTGAGAACTCAGAGTGTATCTCTTTCTCCAAGTCTATGCTAAAGTCTGATTACTAGTTACACTCGAAATTCAAATTGGGTTTGGTGAAAGGATAGTCGGGGGGGTTAGCTTTTGATAAGGCCCCCAGTAATCAGGCAATAAGGAAATCATTTTTTCATTAGCTCAAGTACAGGATAAAAAGGAAATTAGAGACAAAAAACAATTTACGATGATTTAAGACCTTAGAGTGGGGAAATCCGAGGACAAAGTTCCCTAATGATTGTGGTGTCCCTAAATGTGTGTGGGGTCGGGGGTGCCCGTAAATTATTATCCCTCAAAAGGCTTGTATGCATGTGCAAACCAGATTTTATCACAATACGGGAAACAATGTGTGCAGTTGGTTCATCAGTTGGTTATGTTGGTTAAGCAGCACCAGTACGATAGTCCTTAGTTCCAGTAGCGACAAGAGAAACTAAAGGTCCATACCAAGGTCTATACTAAGGAGCACGTCCATACCTAGAGCTACTACTATCAGATAGCCAAGCTAAGCCAAAAAGCTAGCAAGACAAGCCAGTATATTCAGTTGATTCGGTTGAGCCAGTTGAGTAAATTGGTTCTAATGTAGTAGAGTCAGTAGCCACCGTTGATCCAACTTATCTACCATTAGTAGAGGTAACACCTACCAACATATTTCTTCTCTCTATTTGAATCTTTAGACTATTTAGCTTATGCTAAGTTCCTATCTCCATAGTTCTTCTCTTGAGTTCTGTTGAAGCACCTTCCAGGTTCTTTCTCATTCTCAGGGTTGATGGGAAATCATTTTATCATCATTTTATCATCATTGGATCATAAGGCTCACAAATCCTCTAAGAAAACTAATTTTCTTAGAAAGACTACAGAGAAGACAATGGACCTCTTTCAGATATGATTGAAAAATTGGACCATTTGTGCCTTAGACTCAAAAGGCCTATCATGAGGTCTTCTTTCTGCATGGATTCCATGCCTAAAAGCTACACCATGACCCACACTCCATATGGTATTGTTGATGTGGTGGACAATCAACTCAATTTGGGGTTCAAGGTGGTGAATTTGTATGGACCGTATGCTGAAAGGATCCCTTTCTGGGAGAACTTGAGCGATCATGGAGTTATGTCCTTCTCAAATATTATCCTTGGGGTAGATTTACATTTTACAAACTCTATCATAGAGGTATGGGGAGCCCAGCCAAAGGGGAAATGCTCAAGAAGTATTTTTTGTTCATTGGATCGAAAAAAAATCTGTTGGTAGATCTGGAGCCTTCAAAGTTATCCCAGACATGGTAAAATGGTGGAGTAGGTGAAAATATGGTCGTAAAGTGGCTGAATAGATTTATACCATATGAATATCTCTTAGAGAGGCCCTAGGTTTTCAAATCGTGGATCATGGGGGACATATCCTTAGATCATCTTCCCGTATTATTGAAAATTGAGAAGCGGGGCCCCAAGACTTTTTTCCCTTTTAAGTTTAATCATTGTGGAAGAGAATTATAAGGAGCTGGTGGAATCTACATGGTCTCACCTATGCAAAGAGGAAGCTAATTCCTACATGCACCAGTTTGTGGCAAATCTATCCAAAATCAATAAAGTTTCATGTGCATGGGCTCGGGATTTTAAATAGAAAGCGGGGGCGATGCTCCAGGATATTGAAGGTAGGGTTGAGTTTTTGTTGGTGGAGAAACAGACAGGATCCCTCTCTGAGGTAGAGGAGGGAGAGTTAGATATCCTTTTAAATAAAATCAGGATCTGCTAGCTCTAGAAGAATCAAATTGGTGGCTCAAGAGTTGTGCGATATGGCTCAAAGAAGGTGATAATAATACCAAGCTTTTCTATAAGTTTGCTAACTTATGTAAAAATCTAAATACCATATCGGAAATCAAAGTGGGGTGTTGGTGTCTCCTAATTTGGAAATCATTGAAGTTGGGAAAAGATTTTTCTCTCATCTCTTCAAGGCCCCAATGGGCTGCCCCATATTAGATGTGTTAAAGGTGGTCAATCTTTTCCCTTGCTCATTCTCTGAAGAAATAAATGAATCTCTCCATATGGTGATTTCAGAAGGAAAAATCATGTATATTCTTTCTTATTTCCAAAAATGCAAAATCTCAGGGCCTGATGGTCTCATCGTCAAATTCTTCCTCGATTTCTTCACATTGATAAAAAAGACCTGCTTAAGGTTGTTAACGAATCTCAAAGGTCGAGCAAAGTTTTAGGCGCTTTAAACAAGACGTTCCTCATCTTTATCCTAAAGAAGCAAGATGTCATGTCTTTTGAAGACTACATACCCATCTCCTGTTGCAATACGATATATAATTTGATTTTGAATATCATAGAGAATAGGATAAATCCTATTCTTAGTAAAATCATTTCATAGGAACAATTTGGTTTTCTAAACAAAAGACAAATCCATGATGCTATAGATTTGGCCCAAGAAGCTTTACATTCTAGTAAGACCCAAAAACTTCCATCCATTGTGATGAAGTTAGATATGTCAAAATCTTACGATAAAGTCAATTGGGTATTCATTGGTCTCGCTCTTATTAAGATGGGGATGGACTTGAATACGATAAACTAGGTTATGGGTTGTATTGAGTCTGCTTCTTTTGCGATGTCAGTAAACAATTCTCCGTTCCCTTCTTTCTAATCGTCAAGAGGCCTTCGAAGAGGGTGTCCATTTTCCCCTTTTATTTTTTTGATAGTGGCAGAAGGATTCAATAGGCTCTTCAAAGAAGCAAAACATAAAGGAGTTCTAAAAGGAATAAGGATTTCAACAACATAATTTCTTACCCATTTATTGTTTGTGGATGGCGCTATTCTTTTTGGTGCATTTTATGTACATGAATTCCATTCTCTCAAAGCTATCATGGATTTGTTATGTTCTACAATGGGAATACAAACTAATATGTTGAAATCTTCCTTGACGGTTTGCTCAATTCGTGAAGAGGTCCATGCTCAATTGAACACAATTCATCCCTTTGCTCAAAAAAATATCCATCATAGTCTAAAGTATTTGGGATTCGTATTGAACCCCAATGCCTATGTTTGTGAGGATTGGAACTAGCTGGTTAAAAATATCCACGCGAGAATTTCTTTGTGGGTGAACCAATGGCTCTTGAGAGGTGGTCTCATATTCCATATCAAATCGGTTCTATGTAGCATTCCATTGTATTGGGAATCCATCATTTGTATTCCGAAAGGTATCTTTTCAAAGATAAATAAACTTTGTTTTTAGTTCCTCTAGTCTGGGAAGCGTGAGGCCTATGGCCTCCCTCTGGTTAAGTGCTCTTGTTTGGCAATGTCCAAGGAGATGGGAGGCCGGGGGATCAAAATTTGTTTCTAGTTCAGTAGGGCCTTGGCGGCCAAAAACCTTTGGAGGCTTATCCATACTAAGATGTTATAGGGTAGAATCATGATTTCAAAGTATCTAGCTGGAAAATATTTCAAAAAATGATTCTAATCCCTGTGAAAAGCGAAGGCCAACTGTTGAGTCATATGGAAAGAAATGGTGGATTCATTTCCTCTTATTGGGGATTGGACTGTATGGAGAGTGGGTAATGGAAAAAATTTGAGGTTAGGCAAGGACTCATGGGAAGGTTCAGGGAATGCTTTCAACCTTTCTGTTGAGTCAATGATAGTGCTTTAGAGTAAAGGAATATATTATTTGTGGGATGTGAGGTTCCCAGGGTAGGATCTTGCAAGGCGTACTGACTGGTTCAAGGCTAAATACTTGGGGTTGTTAAAGGAAAACATATTCGTAAGGAACATGTTAAAAGAAAATCTAAAATCAAATTTTATCTGTTTGATTGAAGAGGTGAAAGACACTATGTGTTGGTGGAAAAATGTAGACATAGGGAACTACATGATAAAATTGGGATATCCTACCATCACTAAGGAAGCTACCATAGGAGAGAGGATCTGGTGGTGATTTGCAGTTTGGGATCTACACGCACCTTTAAAAATAAAGCTTTTATTCTTGTTATCTCTAAAAAACAAGATATTAATGTGGGATAACGAGCTTCATCGAGGATGGGTGGGTCCAAATAGGTGTGTGTTGTGCAACATGGAAGCAGAGTTTGTATCTCATTTTTATTTTTTTTGTCCATACACCCAAAAGGTTTAGTCCTATGCATCAACTCATTTCAAATTAATGATGGACCCAATTGTTAGTGTTTCTTTAATTATAGAGTAGTAATGTCATTTTACTTCTTGAACATTAACATATATTGATAAATATCACCATAATAGATACAAAAAGAACACAAGAGAATTATCCTGGGAAAACCCCAAATGGGGAAAAACCCAACAACCTATCTTAGATAGATTCCATTCACAAAGCAAGTTCAAAATAGATAAACCCTAGCTCAAAGTCTAGTTCAACCAGAAACACCACCACAGTTGCAGCAACAACTCTATACCAAGATGGTGCACCTCCTTAGGAGTAACACACAAGAGAGAGTACCAAAAGATTGAACAAGAATAAATTGAACCACTACAATTGTTGGGTCACCTTCTCCAAACTTGAGCCTTTCTTTTGGGTGGATGAGAGAGTGTGAGTGAGTGAACAAATGAGCCAAGACGTCCTATATTTATAGTCTTCATGGCCACTAGACTGGGCCGACTTCTTCTCTAGAAGGGTGCCACTTCATTATTCTAATTATTCTGGGTCGAATTCTCTTCTGGGGTGTTTCAACATCTATCCAATGGATCTCTTGCTTCCAAAATCTTCTCCACATCTGAGAAAGGTCATCTAGGAGGGAAATTTCCTCCCGCAACTACCAAACATCAACACTCCCCCTTAGCTAGGGAAGTATCTTTCCCAATGTCTTCATCTAGTAGTCCACCGACTACTCGGCAATACACTAATAACACACAACTAATACAATGCCATCGGTAGCTCGAATCGTGATCTGTCACAATCTCTTCAATCAAGTATCACACAACTACTCCCAACATGATTTGGTAGTCTTCATGGCAATCAACTTGTAGCACACAACTACTACAATGTCATCTAGTAAACCATGACTATGCCAATCCATATTAGTACACAACTATTGTCCAGTGGTACACAACCACTCCTAGTAGCTCACAACTACTATCCAGAGACACACAGTCTCCATTGCAATCAAATAATAGCTACACAAGCTATCACCATGCAATACAACAGTCTCTATGATTATGTAACAATCATCTAGTAGCACACAACCACTATAATATGCCATTAGCCATAATCATAATCTACCATCTCCATGACTACGCAACAATCAACTAGTAGCACACAACTATTACAATGCCATCAGCCATAGTTAGGATCTGTATGACTATGCAACAATAGGCTAGTAGCACACAACTACTACAATGCCATCAACCATAGTCACATCTATGATTATGCAACAATCAACTATTAACACACAATTACTACAATATGCCATCAACCATAATCATAGTTGATGTCTCTATAACTATTCAGTAATCAGATAGTAGCACATAGCTACTACAACATTCCATCAACCATAGTTATAGTCTCATCCAGTAGCACGAAGCTACTCCCATAATCCTCATGACTATGCATGTGATGTGTCTTCTCTCATCAAGTATGACAATGCATTACCCCCTCAATCACATGATTGATCTAGGGAACCCTTGGCCAGAGGGGTTAGCCGACATGAGAAGAAACAACACACCTCCCTCTCAACGAGGGTGAACATTCAACATCACATCAAGCTTGTCCCTAAAGTACTCATACTTCACTCTTGACAAAGGCTTGGTGAGAATGCCTGCTATCTGATCATCCATGGATATGTACTGGAGATCTACAACTCCTCTCTGCACCATGTCTTAGATGTAATGATATTTGATCTCTATGTGCTTAGACCTATCATGAAATATAGGGTTGTCTATAAGCTTCACACAACTTTTATTGTCACAATGTATCAAAGTTGGTTCCAACTCTAGATCAAATATCCATGCAAGCAACTTCTGAAGCNTTTTTTCCCTTTTAAGTTTAATCATTGTGGAAGAGAATTATAAGGAGTTGGTGGAATCTACATGGTCTCACCTATGCAAAGAGGAAGGTAATTCCTACATGCACCAGTTTGTGGCAAATCTATCCAAAATCAATAAAGTTTCATGTACATGGGCTCGGGATTTTAACTAGAAAGCGGGGGCGATGCTCCAGGATATTGAAGGTAGGGTTGAGTTTCTGTTGGTGGAGAAACAGACAGGATCCCTCTCTGAGGTAGAGGAGGGAGAGTTAGATATCCTTTTAAAGAAAATCAGGATCTGCTAGCTCTAGAAGAATCAAATTGGTGGCTCAAGAGTTGTGCGATATGGCTCAAAGAAGGTGATAATAATACCAAGTTTTTCCATAAGTTTGCTAACTTATGTAAAAATCTAAATAACATATCGGAAATCAAAGTGGGGTGTTGGTGTCTCCTAATTTGGAAATCGTTGAAGTTGGGAAAAGATTTTTCTCTCATCTCTTCAAGGCCCCAATGGGCTGCCCCATATTAGATGTGTTAAAGGTGGTCAATCTTTTCCCTCGCTCATTCTCTGAAGAAATAAATGAATCGCTCCATATGGTGATTTCANTCCAGTGGTACACAACCACTCCTAGTAGCTCACAACTACTATCCAGAGACACACAGTCTCCATTGCAATCAAATAATAGCTACACAAGCTATCACCATGCAATACAACAGTCTCTATGATTATGTAACAATCATCTAGTAGCACACAACCACTATAATATGCCATTAGCCATAATCATAATCTACCATCTCCATGACTACGCAACAATCAACTAGTAGCACACAACTATTACAATGCCATCAGCCATAGTTAGGATCTGTATGACTATGCAACAATAGGCTAGTAGCACACAACTACTACAATGCCATCAACCATAGTCACATCTATGATTATGCAACAATCAACTATTAACACACAATTACTACAATATGCCATCAACCATAATCATAGTTGATGTCTCTATAACTATTCAGTAATCAGATAGTAGCACATAGCTACTACAACATTCCATCAACCATAGTTATAGTCTCATCCAGTAGCACGAAGCTACTCCCATAATCCTCATGACTATGCATGTGATGTGTCTTCTCTCATCAAGTATGACAATGCATTACCCCCTCAATCACATGATTGATCTAGGGAACCCTTGGCCAGAGGGGTTAGCCGACATGAGAAGAAACAACACACCTCCCTCTCAACGAGGGTGAACATTCAACATCACATCAAGCTTGTCCCTAAAGTACTCATACTTCACTCTTGACAAAGGCTTGGTGAGAATGCCTGCTATCTGATCATCCATGGATATGTACTGGAGATCTACAACTCCTCTCTGCACCATGTCTTAGATGTAATGATATTTGATCTCTATGTGCTTAGACCTATCATGAAATATAGGGTTGTCTATAAGCTTCACACAACTTTTATTGTCACAATGTATCAAAGTTGGTTCCAACTCTAGATCAAATATCCATGCAAGCAACTTCTGAAGCCACACTGATTCATGGCTTGCCACACTAGTTGTGATATACTCTGCCTTTGATGTACTGAGTGCCACTGATGTCTTCTTTCTGCTCAATCATGAGATCATACCTGATCCCAAACTCAAGCAACATCTGGAAGTACTCTTCTTATCCAATGCACTCCCTACCCAGTCAAAGTCTGTATATCCCTACAACTTCACATCTCCACCCGAGACATAGCTCAATCCATATCCAATCGTACCATGAAGGTACCTCAACATATGTTTTGTTTCCATCCAATGTACATGTATGGTTTCAACTATGTGTTGACTCAAGGTATTCACTGCAAAACATATGTCTGGCCTGGTGTTAACCAGGTACATCAAGGATCCAATCAATTGTTTGTACATCGTGGGATCCACCAAATATGAAGATGAATCACTCAATAACTTTAGATTTATCGTCATAGGTATGGCCATGGACTATCAGTCCATCATCCTGAATCTTTGTAGGATCTCAACAATATATTTTCCTTGGCTAAGGAAAATCCCATCTGATCTCTGCCACACCTCAAATCCCAAAAAGTAATGCATCAGACCTAGATCCTTCATCTCAAACTCTGAAGCGAGCTCCCTCTTGCACCCAACTATGAGCTTCTCGTCTCTTGTTAGGAACATGTCATCCACATATAGTACCAAGATCAACGGGCATCCATTCTCAACCTTATAGTAAATTTTGGGATCCACATCACTCTTGGTAAATCCCAAACTCATCAGATATCCATTTAGATTGGCATACCATGCCCTGGGTGCCTACTTTAGCCCGTACAAATCCTTCTTCAATTTGCACACATGGGACTCCTTCCCATGAATCAAAAACCCTTGTGGTTTCTCTATGTACACTTCTTCTTTAATTACATCATTCAAGAAAGAAGTCCTGACATCCATCTTGTGTAACTCCCATCCCATCACGGAAGCAATTGAAATCATCAATCTGATAGAAGTGTATTTTTCTACTAGAGCAAATGTTTCATCATAGTCTTCTCCCTCTTTCTGGGAGAACCCTCTAGCCACAAATATTGCCTTGTACTTCTCTATGTTGTCGTATGCAGCATGCTTGATCTTGTAGATCCACTTGGAAGTCATTACTATCTTCCCTTCTGGTCTCAGAGCCACCTCCCACACATCATTCTTCATGATGGACTGATACTCCTCCATCATGGCATCCTTCCATTCTTGCTTCTCAACAACTTCCTCAAAGGTGGAAGGTTCTGAATTAATGATGTTGCTCATCAGTTCCACATAGCTGGAAAACTTATGTGGTCTCTTTCTCTCTCTAAAAGAGCCTTTTGGAGCTGCATGTCCATCAACTTCCTACAAGGTGTTCCAAAGCCAAGCTAGTCTCTTTATGTTGACTGCAGCTTCTCGGGGTGGATCTACAGGTCTCTTTCACTCTACCATCTCATTCTAAACTTCTGGAATGGGATCTTCTAGTGTGGAGTCTTCCATGACTGCATCCCTTGGAGCCTCCTACTCCTCTTGGTCCTCATCCATGTGAGACTCCCTTGATCTTCTGAAGGTTTAATCTTTGTCAAATGTTACATCCCGACTAATCTCAATCTGTCTCTACTCGAGGATGTATATTTTGTAGGCCTTCGAAGTCTCACTGTATCCAAAAAATGTGCCCTTCTTTCCTAAAGGTTCCACTTGGTTCTCTTTTCCTTTGGAAC
This sequence comes from Picea glauca, assembly GCA_000966675.3. Taxonomy (NCBI): domain Eukaryota; kingdom Viridiplantae; phylum Streptophyta; class Pinopsida; order Pinales; family Pinaceae; genus Picea; species Picea glauca. The sequence goes on from JZKD02S2032927.1 coordinate 40,392, forward strand.
ATGTACAAACATTGGACAACCCAAAATCCTCAATTGACTGACTTCTGGTTTCTTTCCAGTGAACACCTCTTCAGGTGTCTTGTTCCCCAATATCTTGTGAGGACTTCTATTCTAGACGTACATAGTTGTATTGGATGCTTTTGCCCACAAATGCATGGGTAGGCCCTGGTCATGCATCATCACTTTCGTTGTTTCTACAATGGGTCCACTCTTTCTTTCTGCAACCCCATTCTGTTGGGGTTTGTAGGGAGTAGTTAGCTCCCTCTTGATCCCTGCTTCTCTGCAAAAATATTTAAACTCCTTTGAGGTGTACTCACCTCCATTATAAGATCTAAAGACTTTAATCCTCCTTTCATAGAAATTTTCATCTAAAGCCTTGAACTCTTGAAACTTGTTAAAGACTTCATCTTTTGCTTTCATGAAATAAATCCATGTCTTTCGAGAATAGTCATCTATGAATAAGACATAGTATACAAAGTTTCCTAATGATGGCATCGTCATCTGTCCACATACATCATAGTGTATGATGTCCAAGATACCCTTGGACCTGTTATCACTGCTGGTGAAGCTTCCCTTGACATTCTTTTCAAGAGTGCAACCTTTGCATACTCCATCGTGATCTATCTGGATCTTTGGTAGACCTGTAACCATCTTGCTCAATACCAGTAGAGCTCTATCGGTAACATTGTTATTTTTTTTTATTTTTATTTTTTTTTTCAAAAAGAAGTATTTAAAAAAACCCTAGCCGCGCACAGGCAGCCTCGGCCCTCCGGCGGCCAGGCTTAGCTTGACCAGATCTTCGTTTTGAATGCTCTCGTTGCCAGCATCGGATCTAGCTCAAGGGAGGTGTTTGAAGGACCGAATCGCGACCCTCTCGGTGCCCTGCGATCGGTGCGCGTGGATACAGAGACGCGCTTCGGCACCTCGCGTTTGCATTGCTCGCCGCTGCGTCTGGACTTGCTGGAGGTCGACAGCCTGCCACAATGGCCCCAGATCTGACTGGCGAGAGAGGGAAAGCCCGATTGGAAGCATTCAAAGCGTTGGTCCGCTCGGCAGGACCCAAATCCAAGCCGTCTCTCCCGTCTAAGTTTATCAAGAAGCTGGAGGAGATCCCTTCTCTGGAACTATCTCCAGAGGAGTTGTGCAAGCTTGCCCTCCAACTAGCAGACAAGGCCCTCATCGAAAAGTTTACAGGGTTATGGCCTAGCCCCAAAACGGTGGAGGCATGGACGAATGAACGCTGGAAGCCGCTGATACAGGGAGACGTCTCTCTACTAGCAGTAGGCAGGGTTTTTTTTGTCTTCAGTTTCTCGAGCAAAGAGGACTGTGATCTAGTGTTCAGATCTGGACCCTATTTTATGGGGCCAAGAGGACTGTTCTTAGCCCCCT
>JZKD02S2032949.1:18247-37306 GCA_000966675.3 Picea glauca
AAGGATATGCGACCATCCCAAATTTCCAAAATCCACAGGGCAACCGAGTATGCTCTTGAAAATCCTATTGATGGTTTAGAAGATGAAAATGATAAATTAAAGGAAAGGATCAAAGAATTGGAAAATTCCTTGCTGCCTCTTTCAATCCTAGAAAGTCCTTTGTCAATGGTTAAACCAACTAAACCTGTTATTAAGTAAAAAGTATCTTCTAGTTTACTCACAAGAATCAGAAGTTATGTAGAGAAAAACATTAAAAATATAATACCACTAATAATAGAAGCATGAGAGGTATCAAAAAATATTGTTTGTTTTAGTTCAAGGGCACATGATTTTCATGAATATCTCTAGGTTGATTTAAAGAATGAATAAGGATTCTACTCTGACATTGTTTTTCCATTTTGGATAAAAGTCTCAAATATGACAGAATTGAAAACAAGAGAAGAAGATTTTCCTTCCCCGAGTCGAATTAAACAACTGAATGCTTGCCGGAAAGAAAAGATAAAAAATTTGAATAACATTGTCCAGGCATGCAATGAATCCATAGTAAAAAGAGAAGAATTGTTCAAAAGACTCACAGAGATAGATCTAGAAAGAAGCACTGATGAGGTGCAAGATCCTAAGTTAATTCTCAATTCAATGTTTATGACAAAGACACAATTTGATGAACAAGTGGAGATGTTAAAGGGATTATCAGTTGAGACATTTTATGGCATAATTTAATATAATGAAGAAGAGATAGATAATTGGTTGGTTGATTATTCTATGAAAAATCAAGATATCGAAGAGGCAATGCATGGAATTTCTCATGACTTTACAGATTTGGAAGGTGAATTATTCAATATCAAAATCAGTCATGAAATAAATGTTGCACCAATGAAAATTTACATTGAAGATTGGTTTAAAAAGACAATTGATAAATTAACTAAAGAAGGCCAAGAAGTAGTAGTTGAGATGGTTCCTATAACCATCAATGAGGAAAATAAAAGGACAAAAATAAGCAATTAAATGAGAGAGACCATCATAATAAGTTTATGTTGATCACATATTTCTTTATTTATCATTTTTTCATCCAGTTACTCCACTTCTTTGACTAGAGAGATTTAACCGAAATCTGATACATCCTTCCTGTCTTCTTTCTAGGTCTCTCTACTCTGTCATCGTCCACCATCTTCTCTCCACAACTTAATTCTTGTTTATAATTTTTTTATGGTTTGTGGGAGTTTCAATACCACTCCTAAGGACAAACACATTTAAATTTCAAATCTTTGTAGAAAACTTTATATTTCTCAAAAATCCCAAGAGAACTATTTTGGGATTAGTTTTGACGATGTTTTATAACTCTAAGTTTTGAGTATAAAATATTTGAGATTGATATATCATTTTCTTTATTTGAGCTCCACAATTGTTTACTCTATTAAAGTTATCTTATGCGTGGATACAATTTAATTTTATTTTACATGATAAGAAATCTTTAGTTTAACTATGATGGATGTGAGGAAATTTTTCTTATCTTTTTCAAATATGTGATGTGTGAGGTTCCTATTCATATCTCAAGAACTCTCTTTAAGAACAAAACATTTTATTTTATTTTACTACAATATTTATATTTCTTTGAATATCACGATAGAGTTTCTCAAAGTCCTATATTATTTTGAAAATCTAGAATTCCAAGAATATTTGAAACAAAGAGGAGTACCACCTCTATAAAAATACACGGGGATTTATATGCTTGTGAGGTTTCCATTTCGGTCCTAACGGATTCAAGCATCAAAACATTTGGTGACCATATTGGGGACCAACTAAAAATTTGAAATATGATTTAGCATTTTTTGAAAGATACATGAATTTTCCCTACGATGATCAACCCCACCTAGAAATTGGATTAAATAATAAATGAATCATCTTGCATCAACTATATAATCTAGTAATAACGATGCCCAAGATGAGGGAATAATTGGAAAGATCTTGGCATACATTCGTCCAAGAAGAAGAAAGAGAAATCCTTCGTAGACAGAGGAGAGACGAGAGATAACACGAAATAGATGAAAGACAATCTCAAAGAGAATAAGAATGAGGTCAGAGTTGAAGCTGAATGAATACAAGTGACCATATGTGAAGGTAGACCCTATTGCGGCACACGAAACTAAGCAAAGAATTGATATTTCTCAAATGAATAGAACCATTAGGAAAATGAAAAATGAGATAACTAGATTAAGAAGGGGTGGTAATTATGTAGAAAATCGGATAATGTCGGTCCAAGAGCAAAGAATGTACCCTCCCCAAGAAAACAAAGTGAGGTTTGAAAAAACTGATAATCAACAAAGACAAAGGGTTCCTAGGAAACTGATCCCAAATACAGTTGTGTTGGATGATATATATGATGAAAAAATGGTTGAGAAAGGAAATGATTATTTACCTGATGAAATTTCTGAAACTTTAAATATGGAAGGATGTGAGACATCCATGTATATATTTGAATAAGGTGACAATGACCCTAACTCGCAAGAGAATGCTTCCTAGACACGAGCGTTTGTAAATAAATCCAAAAATAAAAACGATTTTGAAAAGGAAAAGGAAATAATTAAAGAAAAAGATAAAGAAAAGGTGAATGAGAAAGAGGCAAATGAAAATGTGATAGATAGCGTTGGAAGCAAGAAGCAACACCTGATGTTAAAATCTCCCCAGATGAAATACAATGTTGCAGAGGACTTGAGTAAGCTAAGGATAACTCTTCCTTTTATAGAAGTGGTAAAGATCCCTCAAAAAAGGAAAAATATTTTGAGATTGTTGGATAATCCATATAGAAGAATGGAGGATGTTTTTATAAGTCCAAAACAAAGCCAGGACACATCAACCATCAAATTGATAGGTAAAATACCACATTTAATATTTCAATTGAAAATCATGATGTTGCACTTCATAATTATTTAGTTGAAACTGGTGCGACCAATAATATTATGCCACTAGCGATCATGGAGGCATTGGGAATGAGTTGCACCAAATATTATGAGACAGGTGAAAGTATATATGCAATAGATTCCATAAAAGTTCCAGCTTATGGTGAAATCAAACATTTTTATGCTTGGATCACAGTGGATACCCATATTATTACATTTTTCAATATTGTTGTGGTGGACCTTCCTCCTGCATATGGAGTTATATTAGGAAGTGATTGGTCATATATGATTGGTGGATACATAATGAATGATGGAAGATGAATGATCCAGGTGGATATTGGTGGACACCCACCTTTTCCAACTAGATCAAAACAATTTTCTGGAAATTTTGGTAATTTACTATTTTTAGCAGTCTTTAACTTTTGGGGCCATTTTGAGGCCCTAATTGACATCTTTGGGAAAATGGGGAGAAATATAGAATTTCCTTTTATATTTCCCCAAAAATTAATCTCCTCGAAGATACCTTTCCAACGGGCTATCATGCTCCTAAAACGAAGATCGTATGCAAAAGTTACGACCCCGGGAAGTTGATGTACTAACTTACCCAAATGGGGCCCACATGAATTTTGGCTCTTCATCTCCTAGGGTTTAGTTTTTGGATGTCTAGGGTTTTTGGAATTCTTGTTTATTGTAAAAATTCCTTCGAATCCTCATTGTAATCATCTTCTTTCGAATGGGAGTAGCCATCACATCTCTTCTCAGAGATAAGTTGTCACCATTCTAGCGAGTCTTTCACTCTATATTTTTATAGTCTCTGTACATTTATTTCATTAATAGAAATCATGTATTACTGTATATCTGTGTTTATGGTTGAATATCTAATACATTTATGTTATATTATTGGATATCCGTGATATCTCTGTGCATTTATTTATTATATCTCCTCTCTCATTTCGTGCCGAAAATAATCTTGATCATAGTATCAGAGCACACTGCTCTTGATCATTTTTTTTAGTGCATGCCCCCAAAGAGGTCCGAGTATAAAAAGTTAGGTCTCAATATTTTCTCTCTTGAAGACAATCTCTCTCGCATGCCCAAGAAAACCTCCATGGCAGAAGAAAATAAAAACAATGGAGCAGACGAGCCTATAAATATTTTTCTTGAGCAAGCTCTCACAAGACAGAGGGACAAAATGATGGAGAATTTTTCCCACATCCTTCAATGCCCACTGATAGCAACATGCACATATTCATCAAACAAACACTTTGGAAGCACCTCTCCTATCAAGGTACAGGTTAATTTGGATATCCCCATATTTGAAGGTTAGATAGATGAGGATGCCCTAGACAAATGGTTAAATCTGCTAGACGGTTATTTCTCTGTTCACCATTTTTTCGACAGGGAAAAGATTACCTTTGCACTCCTTAAAGATCTCCCCCATGTCAAACATTGGTGGGAAGCTTACTAGGAGCAAAGTTCCATGAAGGAGTCTGGAATATATGGGGTCGAGCCCACTTGGTTTTTTTTTGTGGATGCGGTAAAGGAATAGTATTACCTTGTTGGAAACTATGAGGACCAGTACATGAGATGGACCACACTATGGCAAAAGAGGGGCCAAGCAATTCCGGAGTTAACCAATACCTTCCATACCTTGTGCACCAAGATGGGTATCAAAGACTCTGAATGACATTTGGTTCTAAAATACCATGGGGCTCTACACAGATACATCCAAACTGAAATGGATTTTCTAGACATATCATCACTTGATGTTGCTTATCGATATGTTGTTAAAATCGAGTAGAAATTTAAGCACCAGAATAAACGAGAGTTCAGGTTTGAAAATCTGCAACAACCAAACTATGAAAAATATGTCCCTAACAAACAGTCTCTTGAAAACCAGTCCAAGCCACAGGAAAAGAAGGGTGACAGGAAGATAAATAAGGACACCAGAAAATGGTGTGATTTCCACAAAATCCCCTGGCACAACACCGATTAATGTCCCTCAAAACAATAATTGGTGGTTGAGATCAAAGATAAGGAGCTGAACCCTAATTCAGAATTTGATTCTGAAAATACTGGTAAAAAACAGATCATCGACGCAGAACCCACTACTATTGTCACAACTTCCACAATTCAACCAAAAGAACCAATAGATCCTAAAGAGGGGGGTCTCCTTTTTCATTCACATATGTGGGTGAAGCGGAACTCTCTGAATATTATTGTTGATAGTGTTGTTGCAGAGTCTATACTTAAGGCTTAGAAAGTATAGTGTTTAGGCATCCAAAAGTGAGTAAAGGATAAAAAAGGTGAAGAGTCAACCTTCAGGAAAGGAAGCTAGGGCTGATTTCCAGGTTGTCATTGTCTTGTTTCCAACTGTTCCTAAATGTTTATATCTCATTCAATAGCATCCCATGAATGTTCAAGTTCTACCCGGGTAGTGGCTGTTTTAAGTATGGTATCAAAGAGGTTCAGAGAAATATGGGTTTGTTCTGACAAACTGGGTTCAATATTGGGTTGTCTTACAACTGGGACAGTCATAGAGGAACAGTGAAATTAAAGGTGAGTTCGAGGTTTTTGATGATGTATCAATTTTATCTTATAAAAGAGAAATTTGAATCCAATATTAAAGACAAAATGCAAACCAAATGCCTTTTCCCATAACTGAGTTATATTTTGAATCAATGGTGTGTGAAATGTGAGAAAAATATTAAGTTGTCTATAATGCGAGGCTCTTATCAAGGGAGAATCTCACCCTGTAAACAGAGGAAGAAAAAGATAAGAATAAATCTGATGAAGCATAAAATATAACAATCTAAAAATCTTACAGGTCTTGTACCTGCTAATAGCCGATACAACGGAAAAACTGTAAACAATATAGACAATTAAAAATTGATCACCACAGTAGAGGTTTTACTAAATTGCAATGTAAATTCATCAGAAATATATATGCGAAATGAAATTGAATATGAAATCACAGAAGAAACAAACTCATAACACAGTCTTGACGGAGTCAGGAATATTTGGATTGCTTTGTATTAATTCTCAAAAAGAGAGAGTCTCTATTACAATCAACCAAAAAGGTCCAACCTTTTTTCTTTCTTCTAATTTCATATTTATATAAACTTCTGCATGTTAGAAGTTCAATCATTCCAGAAATATTTTTGGTTACAAAAAAAAAAGAGATTAAATGTTTCAATTCTTTGTCTCTATCCTTCTTTCAGGCAATTGGAATGCCTTCCTTTCTTTGCTCTTCAATTTCTGAAAATATAACAGGCAGACACTTGTCATTTTTTGATATCGAAAACCTGCCCCTTTATATGATCGGTGCAAGTGACACACTTCTCCACCAATTGGGCTATCAACATGGAAGGTTCTGTTTGATTATTTTCCTCAAAAGTGTAATAATCCTTCACTAATTGTGGAAACTTCCCTTCTACCTGTCGATATTTGGCGCTGATAGAACATAAATGTACACTTGGTTTTATTATCCATTTATCTACTTGGATTATATCTCTCTGGGTTATCTGTGATATTTCAGCCAATTCTCTTTCCTCATTCTCCTTGATATTGAGCAGGTGCTTGGCTATATTAATCTGGCCCAGTGCCTCAGTGTTGTTTTCACTATCAAGATTCAACAACCTACTATATATGAAGTCGAAAGTTTCTTTGCAAGAGTTTCTTACCTCTTTAGCTCGTTGTCTGCCTTCTGATATGTTATGCTCCCATGCCTTCAGCAATATGTTACCTCGAGTCTTCTCTGGGATGGAGAGCCTGGAACTACTGGCCATTTCCTTTTTTGTCGTGGCTATAAAGCCTCTTGGAAAATGACTCGAGCTGCCCCAACTTCTTTTTCTCTGAAAGAGATGTTTTCCATTGCTTGATCAATGAGTTGGCAGTGATTTTGAATAGTTTCCACTTTACCAAGTAAACCTTGCTGAGCGATCGATATTCTTTTTTGGATTTTTATGGCTTGGGATTGGAATATCCCGATATATATCATATGGATTTAGATGAAGTTTAATTTGGCTTGTAATTGCGCTATTAAATCCTCTTGCTGGCTTATCTGTGATTGGCTAGTCTGGGTCTCCTGCTGTGTTTGTTTGAGATCGGACTTGAGCTGCTCGATTTCTTTTTTATCAACTGCTCTAGCTTGTTCTATACATGTATTTTCTTGATCTCTGGCATCTACCTCTTCTGTAGCCAGTTTATCCTCCAAAGTTTTGATTAACCGGTTTTTCCACTTCAAATGATCTCTTAGGGACTCGACAGAATATTGGTTGGCTATAGAAAAAGCCCCCAATGTCCTTACTATCTGAGTTGCAAATTCTTGCTTCTTTATATATTTTACATCGACTAAGATTTTAAATTTCTTGGCTACCTTGCCTGCTTCTTGACAAAGCTCTTGCTTCACAATGACCTTTCTCTTCTTATCGAAGAAAAAAAATTTCGGAATCAATTCTTTCACAGTTATGGGAAATAGTTATTCGCCAAAAATCCAACCAGTGTCTGGGACCCCCTTCGTGGATTGTAGGGGAGTAAAAAAAAAATAGGACTACTGATCTTCTTAGATGATTTCCCTAAAGTAACAACCGAGGTTGGTTTTCTTGTAGGGTTGGGGGTCTCATCTTCCTGTTTCAGGCCCCCAATTTGCTTCTTCTTTTCTTGGTGTTCTTCTTGGTCAGGTGTTGAATCTTTGGAACCCTTGGCTTCCACTTGTTGTACATCTGTGGTCACTGGGTTCTTACCTTGTAGGACTGGGGGAAGGTAGCTCCACCGGTGTTCCTAGAATTTGAAAAAATTGACCATCTCTTTAGGCAACAAACCTTGTATTCGACTTAAGACCTCTTCATAGGATCTCACACCTCGAAAAATATCATCATGAGGTGAATTCTCGTGTTCATATATTTTAAGGCCACAATTAGCCATGTGGTTACTCACAACCCTGTGTGGGTCGTGTTTCTTGAACTCAATGTGGACAAGTTTAATATCTTCTAAGGCTACTGCCTCAGCCTTTGCGTGTCCGAAATCTAATAAAGAATAGGTATTCAAATGAATGGGGAAGGATGGCCATACCTTTTTTGAAAATCCTTTAAGCTCTTTTCTTATGCCACCAATCACGGTTTTCCTAGTGATTTTGTGATAAACCAGCCTATCTGGTATAAATAATGGCAGAGCATATGGAGGAACAGAAGCACCAAAAACCCTGATATAGGAAAATTTTGCCTCTACGTACCAGTCATCCACGCTGCTCAAGTTGGTCATGATGTTATTTGAAATCCTGGGCTGTGGATTACCGAATATGATGACATGCATATGCACCATTACCCAATTGAAAATCTCGTATATGAAGTATGCAGCCTTATCCTCCCAAAGTTTTGAATGGTAGTCATGGATAGGCTTAGCATCAGATGGAGTCCAGCTCCATCTCATCAGGGGAAAAGGTTTCATGAAACAAACGACGTCCATGATGTATGAAGACATAAAAAATGAAGTGGCCTTCCCATTTTCTCTCTGTGTCCGATATTTTGTAATTTGACTGGTTAGACTGTCTGACAACAGCTTGGCCCAGTCGAAGGAACAACCTTCAACGACTGTATGAATCAGAGGCACCCACGAAAGAAAGAAATGTGGGGTGTCCTCCCTCCCATACATTCTACAGGTCATCATTGCTATGTATTTGAATTGCAATTCCAAAGAAGAGATTGAATAGACTCCATTAACGTCTGCCCCGAACTTTGTAAGGTGCGAGACCCAATCCTTGATCAGATCAGACAATTTTTTGTCATATTTCTCACATTCCTTCCACTTAAAACCTTCCAGAAACTTGGTATTGTGTGAGAAGTTTAGTGTGGGTGACAATTGGTACATCACCTGCAAATTTTCTGGTCTGAAAGTCTCGATAGTCACCTTCTTCTCGTTGATAATGGTTCTGGTCAGGATATCCACATGATCCAATGCCCATCGGATCATATCATAATATGGAAGGAGTCGTGTCCTGGATGCTACCTTATGCATCTCTGATTGAACAATGATCTTGTATTTTGTGGCCAAGTTATCTCTCTCGTTATCACTGGAATCATCTAAACAGTTCACCAATTCGGACCGTAGAACCTCGGAGATGTATGACCAATTTTTGACAGAATCAATACTTCGGGGTGAAGTATCAGAAATAGTATCCATGCCTTGCCCTGAACTCTTAGCAATCACCTTGGAATATTTTCATGGGGCCATGATAGAGGACTCTGACTTCGCTCTCCTGCAGCAAAAATGTGTATACATACAGAAATTAGCTTAGCGAGAGAATCTTCTTTGTGCAAGATAGAAATGAAATTTGAAATAATGAGAGAAAGAACTCTATATATTGACCATTTAAAACCCTGGTGTCCTTACAAACATAATGGTCAAATCATTTTTTGAGAAAGATCTTGCCATAAAAGCAACATCTTTACCTATCACTTCAAATAAATGCCATAAATTTTGACCGGTGACACAAGTTGGCGCAAAAACATTTAAAATTAACCCATAGACGGAGCGTGTTAATTTTTGTATTAATGCACTGAATAATCTGGTTCAACTTTTTAAATTAAACTTTCTTTAAACATTAATCACCCTTTTCGTCGTTCACCATATCGGGAGATTTTACTTCTAACTTTTGAGCCCTTAAAACCTGAGATTGTGATGACACGATCTAGTTAAGCAAAAACGTAATCCAGATTAAGTGTTTAATTAATCACGTTTAATTAATATCATGACTTCCCAACTCGAGGATAAAAAGGTGGAGTTTCTTGGAAAAGTGTATGCCGAGTCGCGAAATCCCGATAGAGTTTAACTATGGTAAAACTATTCACCCCTGACACTAACCCGGGTAACCTGTGTGACTGTCTCGCGATTTCGCCTATCGGAGTTATGACGGTAAGACTTTTGATGAGGGTGAATGCCGAGACGCGAAATCCTGACAACACTTAACTAAGGTTTAAGGAACTTTACTCTCAGCACTAACCTGGGTAATATTTCAAGGTTATTTCACGACTTCGTGCATCGGGGCTTGGAAACAGTGTGACTCGTAACTCCTAAAACGTGATATCCCGAGGTAAAGAAAAGTGAAAAATCTCACTCAATGGTTAAATGGAAATGGCATTAGGAGTACAATGACCATCACCACTTCGCATATTGGGACTACTGAGATTTTTAGTGGGTAAATTTCATGAAGTAAAAGACAACTTAAAGGCCAACCTTTGATTGTAAGAATTACATTTAAACTAGTCGAAAAAGGTGGCTCCAACATAGGCTCCAACTAGGGATCCCGTCTCCCTGCGAAACGGGAAGAACAGTAGACCACGTGCCTGTATTGGGTAAATGGAGTCATTGGCTTTACTTCTACGAAACGCGCTTAAGGAAAGGGGATACAGAGGGAAGAAGAGATTTCATCTTTTACTTCTGAAAATCTTTTCAACACTCAAATATGTTTCAAACTCAGTTGCAGTCCCTTTCATGACTTTCTCTTTTTCATTACTGAATTCAAGTCTGCCTTAAGAAAATCAAAACAGTCCTAGGAAATCTAACAAATCTTAGGAAATATAACAGATCTTGTGGCTTTTGGCTTGCATCAAACAAAATTTATTATATGTTTTTAATCGGGGAGCCATGTATGAAATTACGATGCAAATTTGGTTTCAATAAAATTGATTACCATAGTAGAGTGATATTCATGTATAATAGCCTTACAGATATCTCAGATATTTCTTCACTTCCAGTGAGCCTGTTCAGTACCCCGATGAAGCTATCTGGTCCTTTTCACTAAATTTCCTTTCACCACTTCGAAATATATTTATGCATTTAGATGCTGAGACAAGGGAAATCATTTCTAAATTTCCTTTCATTGTCTCTTTGGACTAGATGGGGGCAATCATTTATGAATTTCCTTTCACCATCTGTCTTAAAATTTACTTTTTAGAACACGAAGTGGGGGCAATTAGTTTGTATGAGGGGTGATATCTGTGTAATATTTTGCATTGGAGGTCTGTCAACTTACTATGATTAATTAGTACCAACCTCCCCTTAAATTTCACAACACTTTAGCCTGTAGGGAAAAAGGGGAAAGATTATTTCTAGGGGTCTTCCTTCGAGCAAGCCTCAATCCTTCGAAACTGTTGAAAAACCTAGAATAGTCAGAATCAACCTACACATAACTTTGTTTAGTAAGAGACTAAGGAGTTGTGAAGACCATCTTACTTTCCAAAATATGCTTTACATCTTTCAAAGTTAAAACATAATCTATTATCCCCATGTATGCAAACCCGGAAAGATGCTTGGATTTTTAAGAAGGTAAATCTGAAGACCAAAACAAAGGTGACGGATAGAGATCTGTAAACTGAGAAACATGGGTCAAAAATTAAAACTGACTCTTGAAACCCTTTTCCCAGAGATGCTTTACTTTTTCTGCTTATTTTAACTACCTCCTATATTTATTTTAAGTTAAATTCTTAGGACCCAGAGCAAGTAGTTGTTTTTTTTAATAACAATCAATTGAAAACATTATATTTATGGGACCATTACGGTGCTTTGGAGACCTTTGTTTTTAAAAAATAGAATTCTCAGGAATTCGTACCTTTGCCTTACCATTTTAAAATAACTGAAAAAAATTTCTATCACCTGTTTTCGGTGAATTTAGTCTCCGATATATGACTTTCTATTTTCTCCTTTCACTCATTTAGGTCGCAAGACGAAATCTTGTAAACAAGAAGAGTGCCTTTTAAAAGAGCTGAATGTATTGAAAATTGCGTATCTCTACTTCTACAAAATCACTGACCTAATTAATTAAAGGTGAAAGTAAACTTACCCCAAAGAAATTATGAAATAGAAAGAAAATACAAACCGGTATATACAATGGAAATCTTTTGGGAACCAATTATTGCATGTAGTGTTTTAAATAACGCTCGTTAACAGGGGCGTTGAAGATTTTATCGTCCAAATTTTCTATTAGGAACATTTTTTTTCCTTCGGGAGCTGTGACTTTGAACGGTCCATACCATATATGATCGAATTTAATATGGTTCATTGAATCTTCCTTTCTAACATCCCATTTCAAGACTAAATCACCAAGGAGAAACTCTCTTTCTTTTGCCTTATGGTCGAATAACGTTTTCATGTCGTCTTGGTATTTTTGCAACCTTTCGTCCACTTCGACCCTGTGTTGTTGTACTTTGATTAGCTAGTTTATCCTTCTTGTGACATGATTTGGTTCTTCTTTCTCATCTTGCCACAGTTTCATTACAGGAAGCACCAGGTTTATGGGTAATACCACGTYAGTCCCGTACACCATTTGGAAAGGMGWTGTGCCGATGGATTTTTTCGTGCCTATCYGATTCRCCCATAATGCATATTTTAAATGCACATGCCAAGMTATTTTGTTCTCATTCAACACTTTCTTAATTACATTGATCAGACTCTTGTTCGAAGACTCGKCCAACCCATTTCCTTGGGGGTAATATGTTGTGGAATGGCTGAGCACGATATTGTATTTTTGGCAAAAAYTGATCATAGCCATAGATTTAAAAGCCTGGGCGTTATCTGTGACTATCTTTCGGGGGCAGCCAAATCTAGACAAAATGTTTTCTTCTAGGAAATCTATTACCACCGAATTTTTTTCCCTTCTGGTTGGAATAGCCTCCACCTATTTAGTGAAGTAATTTGTGGCAGTTAGGATCCATTTGTGTTGAGCGCTAGAATGGGGGTTAATTTTGCCTATAAAATCCAGTCCCCACTACTGAAAAGGAGCCTCTGTTTTGACCAGGACTAACGATAGTGTTGGGATTTTATGCTTTCCTATGAACAATTGGAAAGGGTTGCAAGTCCTGACTTTGGCATTGATGTCTGAGAAAAGTTTAGGCCAATAATACTCTGCCCTTAGGATTTTATAAGCTATCTCTCTCCAAGCGTGATGTCCCCTGCACACTCCTTCGTGGAATTCACTTATGACCGTCTCTGTTTCATATTCAACCAAACAAACCAACAAGAATCCAAGTGGGTCCTTCCAATACAATTGACTCTCGGATATACAGTATTTGACCGCATGCAATTTTAGCATCCTGGATTTGGATGGGGATAAATCACTCGGGTATTTCAAAGTCAGTAGGTAGGACACTATGTTTTTGTACCAATCAGAGGATGTAAAATTTTCTTCGATTATGATTTCACTTGTTTTCTCATAGAGCTCGTTCATATCCTTACCTTCTTCACATCCTTGTAGGCTATTTATATCGAGGGCTCTGAAATTTGATTTAGCTAAGAGTTTAGCCAAACCTTGACCCTTTACTAGTTTTGTCGGCTTTATCTCCAGATCAAATTATTGAATTTTAGTGAGCCACTGTCCCCTCTTGTCATCACTATTAGGCTGAACTAAAATGTCTTTTACAGAGCTAGTGGGTACATACGTGATTATCTTGGAATGCAACACATAAGTTCTGAAATCCTTTAATGCCTTCACCATAGCATATGCTTGTTTTTCCATTATATCGTATTTGAGTTCCGCATCTCTGAGACTTTTTCTGAAAAAAGCTATCGGTTGTTCAAAACCTTCTTCATTTTTTTGGAGGAGCACCGCGGCAATTTTATGCTCGGAGGCGAACAAGAAAATAAGAAAATCATTTAGATAGTCAGGGTTTGACAGTACAGGTGCCTCACTTATAACCTTCTTGATATGTGCAAACGATTCTTTGGCCTCTGCTGTCCATTTCACTTCGCTATTTTTCTTTAAGATACCCGTGATCAATTTCACAATTTCAGCAAAGTTTGGGATAAACCTCCTCAAAAAATTTATCTTTCCTAAGAATGATTGAATTTCCTTTACATTTCTAGGAATATTTATTATGTCTATAGCTTGAACCTTGCTAAGATCAATTTTAATTCTGTCTCAGGACACAATATGGCCCAGGAGTTTACCTTCTTGCATGGCAAAGTGAGACTTTTTGGGGTTTAAAGACAGACCAAACTTGCGACATTTTTCAAAAGTCTATTTGAGATGTATTAAATGATCTTTGTCAGATTTAGAAAAAATGGTTAGATCATCGAGAGAGATAACCACAAACTTATCTCTTTCGCCGACGAAAGCGATATCCATAGCACGTTGGAAGCTGGCACCTACATTCATTAGACTGAAAGGCATTTTATCATACATGAATGTACCCCAGGGTGTAGTGAAGTTTGTTTTTTCTTTATCTTGTTCATTTACGGCAATTTGATTGTACCCAGAGAAACCGTCGATCATCGACATCCTATTTTCCCCAACTACCTTTTCTAATACATGATCCATTTTGGGTAGAGGGTAGTTATCTTTGAGGGAAGACTTATTTAGATTTATAAAATCAACACATATTCTAATCTCCCCATTCTTCTTTCTAATTAGGCACAAGTTTGCTACCCAATCGGAGTATCTCAGTGGTACTATTGTTTTCGCGTCTAAGAGATTTTTAACTTCCCTTTCGACTATGGGTAATAAGATAGGGTTGATTTGTCTAAGTTTTTTTCTAAAGGGTTTGACACCAGGCTTCAGAGGTATCTTGTGTTCGATCACAGTAGTGTCGTAGGTTCTAAGCTCTTCATAAGACCAAGCGAAAACGTCTTTATATCATGCGAGAAAATCTTTATACTTGATTTTTACCTCAGGAGGAAGGTACTTTGATATTTTCACCATCCTAGGATCCTCTTTTGTCCCTACATCGCAATCTTCAACCTCCTCTGGTTGGGGTTGTAGAGTGGATTTTAAGGGCATGTCATTCTGATCGAAAAGTCTCTCTAGGGGGATTAGTCCCTTTGGAATCTGATTATTTTTTAAAACCAACATGTGATGGTTAGAAATTTTTTCTCAGAACTCCTGAGGCTCCTCTCCCTCCTACATAATCTAGGTATGATCATTTTGGTCCTCCTGGTCAATGTGGGTTTCAGAGAAATCACCTACCATTTCCAGAAATTTTTTGATATGTTCGTCATCCTCGAAAACCTACCAGTGTTGTATATTATTTGGTATGGATGGTCTGTGCCTTATCTCTATATGGTACTTTAATTTGAAAGTGGTGGGAGGTACAAAAGTTGAAGCCGTTTTGGCCAGTGAATCGGCTTGCTGGTTTTCGGCTCATGGGATGAAATGAACCTTTACTGATGAAAATAATTTTTCCATAAGATCCCATGCCCAATTTTGGTAAGATCTCAATCTTGGGTGCTTGGCCTGGTAGTCCCAATTTATCTATTTGACTATCAAATTTGCATCTCCGTAAACTTCCAGGTTCTTTAGGTTCAACTTCCTGGTAGCTTCTAACCCTAAGACTAAGGCTTCATACTCACAAACGTTATTGGTGTAGTCTATGTCCCACTGAAGCCTATAAGAGAAAGGGATAACAAATTCGTTTTTAGGTGCCACAAAAACTACTCCTGCACCTGCTCCTTCACATGACAAGGCACCATCAAAAAACATTTTCCAAATCCCTGTGTTATGCATATTTTCATATGTCTTTCCTGATTCATTATTTTCTAGGCAATTCTCTTCTGCATAGCTATTTACATCATCATCAAAAGATGGAATACAATTTCCTAAATCTTGACTGACAATATAAATAGGAAAATTGTGAGAATTATGAGGGTCGCTCACTGTGTAGGCTAGCCTTGTTTCCCTATATAACCAAGTACATTGTCCATCGAACACATGAATCGTGGCATAGGTCATGTCTAGTTGGAGAGACCCACCAAGTTTGGATCCCCACAACCTACATAGCAGTAGACCATACTTTGAGGGTATATCAGCAATAACTACATCCATCAGGACACTTTTCACCGGGACCTGTGCAAGAATGATTACTAAATATTTTATCATACCCATGCACTTAAATCTTCTTGAATCGAAAGAGTAGAGATCCCCATAAGGCTTGGTTATCTCAAGGCCTAGTCTATCCATAATAGTTTTGGGCATCACATTATGTGAGGCCCCAGAGTCTAGCCTGCATTTATGCAACAGTCGATCATGCACATTTAAGGTGATATAGAAGGGAGTGATAGTGTCTCTAGCACCCTCGAAATGTGGACCAAAAGTGATATTGGGTTTATCATCTTCCAAGTTTATCACGTCAGAGTGACTTTCCAGCTCCGGAAAACCTATCGCTTTGGTCATCTACTTTTGATATACAAGATTATTTGCTAATTCCACCAGAGGGATTGGTATTTTTATCTTATTTATCTCATTTTTGAGGTTGAACCCTCCACTACCTTTGTCTGTTTCTTTGGTCGAAACCTCAGACTCCTTATTTTCTAATTTACTTGTTTGTGTTGTTTTATCACCTGTGATTTTATCCATCGGTATATGTGATTCTGTTGCCTTGGTTTCTTTTGTTTGGGTCTCAACCTCCTTTACCTTGGGATTTAGCGAGTCTGCCTCTTTCAGGGCAGGCTCGTATACTTCACCTCTAGGGAGAATTTTCTTGGGTTGAGGAGTCAACGCAGGCTTGTTTTTAGACCTCAGGTTATATCTCGGTTGGACCTCAGCCATTATAGAATCAGTTTTTTCTTGATAGCCAGAAACCTCGATGTTGTTTATATCCTCATCTTTATTTGACGGTTGTTGTGTGTCTAAGGACTTCTCATAGTATTATTTGGTTAAAAAAGTTGAGTGCAGTCGTCACCCAAATTTGTCACATCTTCTTCCAGATCCTTGAAATCTTGCAGGTCATTTTCTCCTATAAAATTTTCATTTTTTAAAGGGGTTTGAATTTTCTGGTCTTCATTTTTAACCTACTTTTGTTGACTTTGAGGATTAGGGTTTCTTCTGAATTCCCTCTTAATGAACGAATCGACTTTGGATTGATATAGCTCCATTCTATAAATTTTATTTGATAACTCCTTAATCATCCTAGCGATATCATCCATTTTGTCGTCTGTGGATCTATTTGACCTTGAGGGTCTCGCTTGTTCCTTAAAATGTTTGTTTTCTCGATTTCCCATTTCTACCTTGGTTTTTAAATTGATAGAAGCCATCATATTAGACTCAATTTCTACGGCATCATCTTTCATTCGGGTTAGGGTAGCCCTCCTCCTTTCTCTCAAAAGAAGTGCAAAATCGGGTTCGAAAGCTCTCGCAAATGTTACCTTGGTTGCAGGTTGGGATGGTTTAACTTCGACCATGATCTTATTATATAACTTGTTAAATATTTGAATGAATTCCATAATGGTTTCCAAAGTCTTTTTCTTTAAAGAGCCAAAATCTGTCAAATAATACAAATGATCTTTCCTTTCGCCCCATTATTTAAGAAAGGCATCTTCTAAGGCATCATATGATAATATAGATCCTGCGGGTAGACTTTGAAACCAGGTTCGTACCTATCCTTCGAAAGTCTGAACAAACGATCTCGAATATATGTCTTCATGTTCGAGACCTAGGATATCATCGAACTGATCAAAGAAGTTTATATGTTTGGTTGCGGTCAAGTCCCCTTCCCATATAAATTTAGGTAAGTTTTTTATGTAATTTTCAAGAAGGTCATGGAGAGGGACGGGCAGGACCAACGGTGCATATATCGCAACTACTTTAGGGAAAAATCTGGGAGGTGGGGGAGGTGCTTGGTCCCCCACTCCTCTTCCTGGAGCCACTCCACCTCCTCCTTCGGTAGCCGCCATTGGTGCTACCTAGTAGGGAAAAGAAGTGTTATATAGAGGGTTCTAGAAGACTAAAAGTGAATTTCTAGCTTCTTCAAGAGATGAGAAAAGCGAAGACTAGTGAAAAGAGATGCGAGGACTTGGCTCCTCGGATTTGCAATAAATGTAATCAGGGGAACCCGCGGGTGTGGAATTTGAGTATATGGTATATTCTTCGAGACTTGGTGAGGTCGAAAAGTCTAACTGAAGAGTCAACGGGACGTCGATCTCTGATAAATTCACTGCGAGGTTTTTACCTTTGTGTACGCCAAAGGTTATCGGATGGGTCTTGCCTTTAACCTCAGAGAGAGTTAAAGTTGGGTTGATGGTTTCAGGGAGGGGATTGTGAAAATTTGAAGGTTCAAAGGAACTCTTATTATTATATTGTGGGTGCTTAAGCTAGTAGACTGCAGTGGTTGGCTTAAGGGAACCTCTAGTTTTCAGTATTTTTTCGGGATCGGAAACGGGCATGGTCTATTTACCCTTTGGGTTTTGTCTGGTATTCCTTCGACCAGATGCTATTTTATTTAAACGTGGAGTCACCAAGTGAAAGATGATAAAATCCTTTAGAAGGTGCTCACTCTTTGTTCACTATCAAAGGGTGAAACTTGCAAAAATGTTGTTCTTCCCAAAGAAAAGGTTTCGTAACTTCTCTTATAGCCCTATAATTCATAGTATCATCTGGTGACTGGAAATTTTTTCACTCTGGGTGTATTTTGGTTTGTATATAATATTTCATTTCTGCAAATTATTTTCAAGGAAAGGAAAAGAAAAGAAAATTCATGATTGTTGACGTTGAGTGGTGTTTCCTAACCCTATGGAGACAAAATTAAGGGAAGCAGCACTCAGAACCCACAAAATCACTAAGAATAAGTTTTTTTTTTCTGCATTCACTCCTAGAGGATAAAGAACGTTCTTAGATCGACAGTCAATCTAGTGGCACATAGATCAACGACTGACAGTGGATTCCAGACCCCCTCGGTTGTTCTTCTTTTAACGGTGGCGGGGGTGGTGGTCTGGAAGGGTGATTTAAAAGTGTGCGCAGATCTACGGTCATCATGAAAACCTACAGAGGTACAACCTATCGGCGATTCTGGACCCCCCCCACCATTCTTCCTTTAACGGGGGGGGGGGGGGGTCCGGAATGAGACAGTTTTTCTGGCGGGCCTTGTCCCAATGTGTCATACATCCATTGCATCAGACCTCCTCCACTCTAGACCACTTACCGCTTACCATCCTTCCAACTTACCACCATACTGACAATACGATATCGCTCCCACCTCATGATGTCATCCTTTATTATCCAACCACCCATCCATGAATAATCGAACTTATGATAAACAAAGAGAACAATAAGTTAATTAGATTAAATAATAATGTTAGTAATAAGTTTAGTACAGTTAGTTTTATGTTAGACTAATTAATAATAAATTAATCATTAATTAATTAATTAATGATTAATAATATAGTTAGTTTAATAGGCTAG